>VWYK01101644.1:0-12689 GCA_013399775.1 Semnornis frantzii
TGCCCCAACCCAGATGCAGGACCATACACTTCGTCTTGTTGAACCTCAAGAGGTTGGGTTGTGCCCGCCTCTCCAGCCTGTCAAAGTCCCTCTGGGTGGATCCCTTCTCTCCAGCATATCAGCCGTTCCACACGGCTTGGTGTTGTTGGCAAACTTACTGCACTCAATGCTGCTCTCCGTGTCATGAAGATGTTAAATGAGAATTGTCCCAGTACTGATCCTTGAGGGACTCTACTTGTCACTGGCCTCCACTTGGACATGTGTGGGAATTCAAGAAGAAGAAATGCAAGAGAGAAAAATAATGAGCTGTGTACAGAGCATTCAATCTTTGTTCCCGCAGCTTCAGAATGCCTCACGCGGGGGAGGAGAGATAGTGGGACACCTGGTCCAGCGGAAAAACAAGACATGAAGTATGTTTAAGACTGGGCTGTACATCACCTGGATTACATTAATGCGTTGTAGATATGGTGGTATAAAATCAGTCACCATCAGGTGATAGGGGACATGCTGACACTTATTACACTGGTTACACTTGTGCTGCTGACACTTGTCCTACCTGTGTCTTATGTTTGCACTCACATGGAAGAAAGGGCACCTGCTTCAGTCCAAAGGTGGTCATTGCATTTGTCTGATTACTGGTGGTGACAAGGGGTGCAGAATGCAGGCAATGACAAAAGGACACAGCAACAGGCATGGACCCATTGACATCCACTCTTCAGATGCGGTCATCAAGCCAGTTCTTTACCCACTGAATGGTCCATTCCTTGAACCCATATTTTACCAGTTTGGAGATCAGGAGTTGTATGGGACAGTGTCAGTAGCTTTGCTCAGGTCCAGGTAAATGACATTGGTTGCTCTCCCCTTGTCTATTGATGTTGTGACCTTGTCATGGAAGGCCTCCAGTTTTGTCAGGCATGATTTGCCCTTGGCCCTTTTTGTAAACGGGGGTTATGTTTCCCATTTTCCAGTCAGTGGGAGCTTCTCTGGGCTGCCATGACTTTTGGAATATAATAGAAAGCAGTTTAGTGACCTCTTCCACAAATTCTCTCAGTAACCGTGGATGTAACCCATTGGATCCCATGAACTTGTACACTCTCAAGTTCCTCAGGTGGTAATGAACCTGATCTTCACTTACAATGGGCAGTTCCTTCTTCCAGCCCCTACCACTACCTTCTGTGATTTTGGGAGTGTGGCTGGAGCCTTTGCAGGGAAGAGTGAGATAAAGAAGTCATTGAGAACCTCGGCCTTCTCCATATCACTTGTCACCAGTTCTCCCATTTCCTTTCTGAGGGGGGCCATGCCTCACTAGTGAGCTGGAGGTACCTAATTAGGATGCTCTGTAATTGCATAGTATTATTGATACTGATATTATCTCATAGATTCTCATTTTTCATTTAAATTTCTCCAGTATCTACACAAAATACTACTATATGATTCTTTGAAAGCCAATTCTTTGAAAGCCAGTCCTTTAATTGTCTTTTTTTTTTTTTTTTTCCTGTTAAACTGTGAGTCCATTCAATACAGGTGCTGATATCTCATGGCCCATGTTTAGCTTGATTTTTTAGTGTCCAGCTGCTGGGTAAGAACTGGACATGTAGACTCAGTCCTGCCTAGTTCTCTGTTCATCTGCCTGTGCAATTCTAGAAAATGTAGCTTATTCATTCCTCACCTACTATAGTTCCATGAGTTTTATCATGTGTGACAACGTACAGCCGATGACCTCTCTTGCTCTCACAGTACGTCTCACACTCAACTCTGATTTGCTAAATGAACACTCAGAACATCACACAAGATCCAGCTGGAACAAGTTACACCAAGGCTCAGACTGATATAATGGAAATCAACATATTTATGTGATGACAGACTCTTATTGTCACCTCCTTTCTTATTAAGATTTCTCTCAGCTACCTAGACTCAATATTTGCTTCACTCATTCTGTCACTTACTATTTTGTCCTCAGAACTGATAAAGACTACTCACGTTTCTAAAGACACAAACATACCTGTAAATGCCCTCCACAAGGATGATAATCTTTCTCCATGCTCTGCGGCTTCGAGGCTGCCCATATATTATTGCATCCCTCAGCAACTTTTCAAGACTCTGCATATCTTTATAAGAAAAAGGAGGGAGGAAAAACATTAACAAAGATTTTTTTTTTTCCCCTGAAGAATGGAGCACTGAATACTAATTTTTCCTATACTGAAAAAGACAACATGAAAACTCCCAAACTTTTGTTTGCGTCATTCTTTTGTTAGTAGGTAAGACCTAGCAACTTATTTTGTTTGCTGAACACAATCTAGTGTCAAGGAGAGCTACAAAAAGCTTCCAGTTATGCAGGTTATCTGGGGAATTTCTAGAAATTCTTGGTATAGATTTTTAATCTAAAAGTTAAAGTGAATCACTTTGCTTAAGTGTTGAGGCTAATTGCCAGTAGTTCTCCATATGGGTTGTTGATACTCATTATGTCTCATGGCTTCTGAATAGCGAGTTTTTGGTTTGTTTCCAACAGCACTATGGGGTCATGAATAACATGCATTGCTTCAGCAAAGATTTGGATCGGGCTGTGTGAAGCACATCAGGATGACAGCAAGAAAAATGTTCTTATCAAGAAGGAAAGTGAGTGGAAGATTGGTGAGCAGAGAAGAGACAAATGGATTACAAGCATGTAACATGAATACAGTAATCTGTGCCAAAATACTTGGCACTGGCTGTACCATGGAAGAAGCAAGAAAAAACCTTACAGGAGAAAGGGTCACACCAAATTACTCTCATCACAAGGCTGAAATCTAACCAGTATTCCAGTGCCTGCACATGAATGAATTCTCTAAAATGAATTATTCGTGTGTTTTCCAGGAATTTAGGTTGACATTTTAATTGTTTTCAAAGAACATCTTATAGAGACTCGTAAAACCCTAAGGAACACTACAAATCATTTAAAATCATGAGTTGAGAAAATCAATGGCATTTTTTCATAGTACAATCCCACTTTTTCAGCAACACATCTTAATTCAATTGTTATAAACTTCTAAAATAGTACAAGGCTAATATTTAAGATACAGTTGTCCCAGTTGAAGAAAATACACCTTAGCTATATTGTTAACCTATAACTGGATTTCCACCTGACTGGAACAGGGCCATTTGCACAATAACTGTCAGTCATTAGCAACCTCTGACCTGAGAGATGGTCGGGTTATGACCTTAGCCTTTCCATCCCCACACATCACCTCTTGCTAGTGCCATTTCCTGATGCTAGTAAAACAGAAACTTAGAAACGCCTGTGCTACTCTTGCACCTTACTGTGTAATTTCTTGACCTGGCAAGAGCTTGCTCTAACTTACAAAGCAGAGCACACGTACGGTGAGTAGCCCCTTATTTCAGCGGCGCAACCATCTGCACAGCTCAGCGAGCTCCGAGATGGAAACGCTGTTACGCAGAACGCACTGCAGAGAGAGCAGCTTCCACTAGATGGCAATCGAGGAAAGAAAAGTTCCTCCACGCATTGCATTTGCAGCACCTTCGCGTTTCACATCAGAGCTGCTCACCTTCTTTGCTGAGCAGATAAAATCCACAACCCTTTTGAGCTCTGAGAAGTAAAGGACTCCACTGGATGAGAGAACGCTCCTTCAGTCAATCAGAGTAAAATTTGGCCACTTTCTTTTCTCTGTTAAATTATTTCTCTTCCAATGTCATTGTCATCTAAATCCTTTGAGGGCCTTTCAAATCCTCTGAATCACACAAAGTCTTTCAATTCTGTATTGTCTACATGTCAGTCCAGATTGGTCCTAGGTTCCTAGACTTCAGGAAAGTCAGTTTGCCTATTGTGCTGGTTTGAGCTAATTGGAATATTTTCATAGAGAAAATTATATTACAGGCTGTAAAAAGGAAACAACGGTGATGTCTACTTCACTCATAGGCTTGCGGAGATGTTTAGGAATAAGAACTCAAACCAAAAGATAAGTCAGTCTCTCTGGGGACAGCATCTCGGTCTAGCAGCTCTGGTTTCTCCTCTCTGCTGAGTAACTTCACTAACCACTTTTCTTCTAATCCCCCCTGGCTGATCCTCAAAAATTCTCCCTGTGTGTAAGGCAAACCTTGGGGTAAGGTATAGGGG
Source organism: Semnornis frantzii (assembly GCA_013399775.1). Classification (NCBI taxonomy): domain Eukaryota; kingdom Metazoa; phylum Chordata; class Aves; order Piciformes; family Ramphastidae; genus Semnornis; species Semnornis frantzii. Next base: position 4,112 of record VWYK01101644.1, read on the forward strand.
TGGGGAGAAGGTGGAAGGGTGATTGGGAGCCCCTCCTGGGGTCTCTGATTTCTGGGAGGGGAGTTGTGTTTCCGTATTACCTTTACCTTGTATATTTCTGTAAATATTCCTGTATATAGTGTATATATCTGCTTGTATATTGTGCTATGCTGTAAATATAGCTTCATCTCTTAACTTCCAGCCAGCTGAGTTTTAGTCTGGGTCATTTTACAAAGTGTGTGGGAGGGCAGGGGCCAGGGAACTCCCAAACCTATCATGCCTATCTCTCTGAGCTAAAAGCATGGCTTGGTATTTCACCTGCTTTAACATACATACATCCATATGAAAAGGAAGAAAGAAGACAGGGAAGAGTGAAAAGTGTATAACTCTGATAAGATGTTTGAAAACGTACATGGATGTGAATAGCTCCTCTATCCAAACTAGTGTGGAACATGAGACCATAGACAGAGAAGAACCTCTCTGATGGATGAGCTTGCTTGACTTTACGTATGAAATAGTTCTGCTGGACTACAGTTAAGGACATGTCAGCATTATCAAAGCTATTTCGCTTTGGTTTTGATGTGTCATTCTGAAAAGCATGTATGTGTGACCCTTTCTTAGGCCTGTAACAGTCAATGAGTGATTTGTTTAGGTGAAATTGCATTTCACCCCGCTTTTTGCTGTGCTTGTAGCGCCTCATTGGAAAATAGGGAGGAAGACAGAATCTGTTACTTTTAGTATTCACCCCCTCACCCCACCAAAGGCTGCATCTGCTATTCTAAAGAAAGATGCAGCATTCTCTATGTGTTCGTCCTTAGATTTTCTAGAAAGTGGGATATATTGAATGCCATGAAAACCAGCGCAACCCCAGGTGACTTTCATATATCAAATTATTTGTCCATTAAATGCAGCTAGATTGTGAAACACAGGGACATTCAGATGATGAGTTGCACGAGTCCATCTTGAACAACCAGTTGCGGGGAAAGTAACTGTCCTTCCTCGTTTGACCATTGCCTGCCTGGGCTTTTCAGAAGTAATGGCTAACAACTGCTCAGCAGCCCAGGAGGTGGTGGTAACAATTTCCCTTGAGTCAAAGCACAACCAGATCTATCCTCTCAGTTTCTACAGTCTCCCTATGGCATGTTGTCTAGATATAGAGGATAAAGTTTCCTACCTGGGGACAGTGATTCTCGGGTTTTTTAGAATGTAATACAGAGTTGCACAATTTTTGCTTGGGGTCCTTCAGAGCTGCTTCAACAGAAATACCAACTTACAAACCGCCAGTAGGTCCAAGTGAGCCTGGCTGTTGGCAGGCAGTTGTGTGTCATGCTGCCTCCAGTGCAGGTGGGACTCCAGGCTCCCGGAGACGCCCCTGCCTTCTCCCAGGCACACTCAGTGCCTCCTCGCAGGGAGACACAGTGTCTCCACCCCTCATCCTTACATTATATTGAAGCCGATGTCATCATCATGCCTCTGCGTGGGTTGGAAATCTCCTGCATGATGTCAGCTGAATCTTTTAAAATTAGAATAAACAGGCTGCTTACTACCCTTACCACATTCTACTTTCCTCTGCCTTGTGTTTGCCACTACCATTTCCAGTTTCTCCCATTTTGGGCTTTCATGCAAGTTCATGAAGAGTCTGTGGCTATCTGTCTCATCTCAGCCTCCCATGCAACCACCTGTCCCTGCTGCAGCATCCACCTTCTCCTCTCTTGCTCCTCCACCTCTTCTTGTACTTTTTCTGGTCACTGTCCTTTCGTGGGTGCTTCAGGTGGCTAGCTCCAATGCTGTCCCTCCTTGCAGATCCCTGAAGCAACAAAGGGAAGCCACTGCAAGTGATTTGTTGATCTAAACGGTAAGACTGAAGAAGGAGGTTTTCATTCAAGTGAAAACTAGCCTTTGAAAAGTCCCTGGCAGCTAGTTCAGCTCTAAACAGTAAAAATGTCTTTAAAGTCATTTCTCTGAAATCACAGCTTTGAGTATCTTAGTGTGGAATAAGGTGGGAGTGGTGATTACTGCAGCCACAGTAATGGCTTGAGACCCCTCTTTCTGGCTCTCAGTAGACTTGTATTTCTGTGGAAGTGTAGAGCACTTGCTCAGGAAAGCTTGCTGTTCATGCTTGGCATATCAGATGTGGCAAATCAGAGGGGGCAAATGCAGATACAGCGTGCTAGGAGCAGGATATACCTGTCTCCTCTCTGTGGCAGCGTCTGTATGTGTCACAGGGAAAGACACGCCAGACTGGATTAGTCTGTGGTCCACCTATCTGCTGCAATCATTTTGTCTCTGATAGTGGCCAAAGGCTTCGAAGAGAACAAAACCTCAGAGGGTTATGTGCCTTTCATCCTGTTCTGCATTAACTGTTAACACTCTTCTCCCTTCTCAAATTCAAAGGCCACTTACGCCTTTGGAATAAAGAAATATATTAAGAAACTACCTTGTACTAAGCCACTGCAAATAATTTGGGTTTTGCAACCAGAGATTTTTCACTATTTTTTTCCTGTTCATTTATCTCTTTGCTTGCTTTCTTAAACTCATTCACTTAACACGTTTCCATTTATTTTTCCCCCTTTTTTCTTTCACTTCTTTCCCACTTGTTTTCTTTCCTAGAGGTGGGAGGCTTCTGCTGTCTAAAAGTTCTTCCAGGGTGAAGTACAACTCCTCCAGGTAGCTGTGTTTTCTCTTTAAGGTGTCCTCATAGAACCTGAACTGCAAAGCATTAATTTGCTTGAGTAGACTGAGAAATGGCAGAGTTGCATTAACATAAATTCGCAACTGTTGTCCAAGTAGGAACTTGTATTTTGTATGGAAACCCGAACAGCTCAGACCTGCATAACATGCTTCTGTCATCTGTCACCTGATTTGTGAGAACCCAAAAAAAACCCCTTAATGCTTTCACAACACTCTGAAAAGTTGTGCAAGGAGGAGCTAGAAACACAGTACTGTGATTCTTATTTCAGATGTGGATTCGGGCACCAGGTTAGAAGCCAGATTTTCATCTAATCAAGGTCCTATGTTGTGTGTTGCAATTTCCTACCCTCCTCATATGTAGTATCACTTGTTCTGGCTGCATGTTGAAATGTCCTTGCAGTGAAGAGAACTGGAAATATATTTTTCCCTCGTGGCTTGGTTTCTGTATGTGGCCATGACATTTCCATAGACTGCAAATTATAGAATCATAGAATAGTAAGGTTGGAAGTGACCTCAAAGATCATCTAGTTCCAATCCCCTGCCATAGGCAGGGACACCTCCCACTAGAACAGGTCACTCAAGGCCTTGTCTCGCCTGGCCTTGAACACCTCTAGAGAGGGAGCAGCCACGACCTCCCTGGGCAACCTGTTCCAGTGCCTTACCACCCTCGCTGTAAAGAACTTCTTCCTGACATCTAGTTTAAATCTCCCCTCTGCCAATTTAAACCCATTGCCCCTTGTCCTGTCATTAAAAGACCTTGCAAACAGTCCCTCCCCAGCCTTCCTGTAGGCCCCCTTCAGATACTGGAGGGTTACTATAAGGTCTCCTCGAAGCCCTCTCTTCTCCATCTGAGATTAAAAATGTGACTTGTGACTGTAATTGAGTTGCTTGATGCTATGTGGAAAAAAGAGAGTAGGATTAAAAAGAATGAACAAATCCTAAGCCTTGTACAGGACCTTTTTATACAGAATTTGCTTGGGTGTGTCAGTAACACAGTCACCTGTCCAATGAATGAACATAGACTCCCTCTTGACACCAGAATAAGACCCAGAGCAGCTGTGACAAAGCCCACATGGTAAAAATCACATGCTGATTAATGGTTAACTATTTGGTTTTGCTTTTCAAGTTTCATTGGAAGGGTCAAGGGATTTTGGCTAATATTTAACCAAGATAAATGTCAGAGGTTCGGAAAGTGCTTTGAAATATATGATATGAATAAAAGATTGTCTTAGAAATAAAAACAGAGCAGGTAATAAGTGTTTCTTTCCCTGGGCCAGGAAATGAAAACATTGAAGTCTAGCCCCAATAAGGCTGGAGGGTGGAAAAGACTCCTTGGATCCTGGGTCTGGTAAAGACAATGTCAAACACCTTCTGGCACAAAACTAACCAAGGCCAGGCAACTATTGTCACAGAGGTGGGGAGATATTTTAGTCTTCCACCTTCCTCCCACTGCATGCTCATTGTTGGACCTCACCATTGGCTGCATCTAAGTGTAGAAACACAGCTTTTTCCCCCCTAGAAAAGATCACTGCCTGGGAAATGAGTGGTGCCCACACCACAGCAGGGAAGACAAAAGACAGGTGCTTTATGGGCAGGTCAGAATGATTTTATCCCACTAAAACCACGGTTGCATACATTTAGGACTGCTCACATCCTAAAATAATTTGAACAACTCCCTACTCTCATTCCTCAGACTGGGGGCTCTGGGGAGCTGAGCTTTGCTTCTAGCATCTGCAAAAACTCATGAATCTCTGGAACAGAAAAAGTCCCTTAAAGGCCAAATGACATGCAGCATGCTGGTGTGACCTTGGTAGTGTGAAGACTAGCAAGAGTTCTGAGAGCCAGACAGGAAGGGAATGCCCTGTTTAGTGATTTTCAGTTATAGGGATGGAATGGAGTACTCTCCCAAATTTCTCTCTCATAAATGATCTATAGGTCTGTGCCTCTGCATTTCTTTCAGCGCAGGCCTGTCAATTCCTCTCTGTTCACAAAGAAGGGATTGCTCACTGGAAGGCAGGCACATTCCTGTGTCAAAATAAAAATGGGCTCACATGTCCACAGAATGTTTTTGTTCTGTTTTTCAGGTTAAAGCTTGAAAATCTTTTCATTCATCTTTGTAATGTTTTTGTCAAAAGGAATAAACTTCCAAATGCCTTTTATTTTACTTAGGAGAAGAACAGAGGTATAAATTTTATCTGTTCTAGGAATACTATTGAGAATGTTTGTGAAAAATGTAATGCTTAGGACAGCTACCCACTTAGTGGAATAGAATTTAATTAACTTTTGTAAGAATGAGAAGTATATTATACATAATTAAGGTAATAGGTAGAGATTACTTCTTGGCTTACTAATGAAATAAGCATGGTTATTTAGTGTAATGACAAACAGATTCAGTATTACAGATTAAATGGTTTGAAATAAAATAAGACACCTCTACAGAATTAGCTACAGTATTGCCTTTGAAACATGAGTGTGTTTCAGCAGCAAGCTCAAAATGAGAAGCTTTGGTCTCTTTTCTGCGAAATATTTCTATCAGAGAACAAAGTTTCCAGTAATTTTGCTTTTAAAAAAATAGTTTTGCTGTAACAGTTATAAAAAAAGGAGGGGAGAAAGATTTAAAGTGCCAAGCTTGTTAGAAAGATGTCTATCACTAGCACATATTCATGCATGTTTTTCTGTAGAATATTCAGACAATATGCCATTCTTTCACTAAATTAATGCATAACTATTCCTCCTCATTTTGATAACTATAATCACTGAAACAAATATTTACACCTTACGATTCTCTCACCTCTTCTACTTGCATGCAACCAAGAAAGCCAGAGCCAAAGTAAATATGTTCTAGGCAGCTTTATCAAGGGTATTACACAGTGTTTCAAACGAGGTTGAGGTAAGCAACAAGCAGCACAAAGAAGAGTCTGCTTTCTCAAGCTGCCTTTTAGTAGCAAAAAGACAACATCAAAATCTGCTGCCTGATTTGAATTAGATTCTCCTGCACAGAAAGCATGTCTCAGGTGCCAGTGTTGGGACTGCCTGGCATTTCTTCTATTGTCTGTAGAGTTGGCCAATACTGGGTCAAACACTATGTGTGTGTAACTTGGAACAGCTCCAAAGGGAGTGAGCCAGCTCATGCAAGCAGACGACTTGGCTCAGCACATACAATTAAGACTGAAACTCACATTAAGCCCTGATCATCTTTGGGATAGGACTCAGATTTATTCTTTGTATCTGCACCTTGCTGGAGAATGGTTGCAACTGCTCTTCAAAGGGCCTCAACCAAACCTTCCACACCGTAACATCATTCAGTTGATGCTCATCACCCTCTAAAGGATCACTGATCTCCTTATGTAATATGATACATCTCAGCTCTCTGTCCTTTGAAAGAAGAGGTGGAGGGTATTGCCTACTAGAATATAGAAGGAAATAATAGAATAAAAAAAGGAAAACAAAACACATTACCAGATGCTGCTAAAATTAATGCTTATTAAAGACTTTCAAGTGGTAACTCAAGGTGAAAAATTTTCTCTTCATCCACAGAACCAATACAGCATAAGGAACCTTTCTTTTGCATCAAGCAGAATATCATGGATAATGGCTTAATTCCCCCATTCATAAGCATGACAATGACAGCACTAACATATTGTCACTTTGGGCACATATGTGAATGCCAGAAAGATAATCCAGGAGCATAAAACACAGTGATCTAACAAACCAAACAAGTGTCTGCCTAATTGAAAAGAATCCTCTCAATGAAGGCTGTAAGTTTTGGTTATCTGTGTCCTTACTGAATTTGCTGTGCCAACTTGTATTATATTACTCTCTGACAGTTCCACAGAGAACAATATTGGGTTTGTGTTTTGGGGTGAACCTGTGCATCTCACGAAGGCTGTCCTGCTGGATTACGCTTTCCACTGCTATCCTCCCGCAGTACACATCCTATTTTCTCCAAAACAGAAGGTGCACATACATTTCTACATATGCGATTTTAAAAGCTGTTGGTGATGTGTAACTTGTAGCTATGACTAAGGAAAGAACTTTCTAACCATGGAACTAAAATGCTCACAGTGAGCCAAAAGGCTCAGAGTGGGCTGAGAGAGTGAACGTGAATGTGTGAAGATGCTTTACATGAAGTCCTCTCTAAATGCATATGAGATTAAGACTTGAGTCCTGCAAAACTGTGATGATAAATGCTGGTGTTCAAATTCCAAGCAGTATTTGTAGAGGTTCTCATAGCTGCATTTTGAAAATAAGTTAAGGCCTGAGCAGCGGCATACAAAACTAACTTTGGGAAATTTGAGCTCTAATCTAGGAAACAATGAGTTTTTTTCAAAACAACATGGATGTGCTTCACTGATATTTGCTGAGATCCTTAAAGGGCCTGTCTGCTTTTTCCGGTGGTGAATCTGTGCGTTTTGGAAAAGGCACTATTATTTTTATTTTCACACATTCTTAACAAAATAACATTGGGTTACAATCACTATAAACTCCAGCAGAAGCTGGTTAGGTATCAGTTATGACTCTATGATTCTTGGAGGCGGAATGAAATATTAGGGGATGGTTAGAAACTAAATTCCTTAAAGCAAGAATGACAGCTCAAGGTGATGCCTTCACTGCTTCCCTAGCACTGGACAGTAATACACTCTTCAAACTGGAACGTTCTTTGAAATGCTGCGGGAAGTGACACAAGCTGGCTGGGCTGCACATGGTATAGATGGGTGGAGAGGCTGGGAACATTCGGATTTGGGTAGTGAGAGGTCATCTTGCAAGACGTGATGCAAACCCCTTTGAATGGGATAAGGAATTGAGAAAACAATGTTACAGCAATCATGTCTATAACTCCCAGGCTGGTGGAAGGAAGCCAAATGGGGACATGCTACAGGCTACTTCTGTGAAAACATTGGAGTTCAGATGATCTTTAATTATTGAATGATCTTCAGAAATTGCTTCTTGCCCAAATTATGAATATATATTAATTATAATGACACCTAAATTATAATTGTAGTGTGTTTTTCATTCCAACAGATCCTTAGGCCTTTTACATATGATGTTTAATATAGTTCTGCTCACCTCAGGGCTGAACACAACACTTAATAAAGAGAAGGGATTGCATTAGCTATTAATTCCTCACCACTTCTCTCTCTTCTTAACCTCTATTGCAATCATTCCCTGGTGGCAGCAATGGGGATCAAAAGGAGAACTGCAGTGGGGATTAAGGGAGAAGCACAAGGTCTTGTTATTAAAACCTATCATAATGTCTCTGACAGTGACCACAGCAACATTCATTAAATAAAAGTTAAAAAACATGTGTACTTTAGATGGTGACTGCAAAGTTAATGTGTGATTTCTATACTGAAACTACATTTGAAAGAATATTTGAGATGATGGTCTTTGGTATAGCCCCCTGGGAATTCAAAGTAATGTTTCAAAGTAACACTACATTAATGTAGCTCTGGTTGCACTGAGCCTGCTGCAGATGGTCAGAAAACATGGAGTATGGTTTTGTAAGCATGTTTGTATGATTTTGGCTATAGTGACAATATCAATAAAACCTTTATGACAGCATACAGTCACTCAGCACATCAAGAAGACAGCAGTGAGATTAAAGCTCTGAATTTTGACATTAAGGTCCAACCTGATGATCCAAATCATGCGCAGCAGCAATTAATTATCCTACGCCACTAATTCTTCACTCTCAGAAATTGCTCGTAATATTGAACAGATAATCTTTCTGCCTGGACAAAAGTATTATTGGGGAATCGACAGAAAAACAAGCATTGAAAGCAAGAATTCTTGCCTCTGAGGTGTGAACGACTCTATCTCTAAATATTTCCAACTTCAATACTCACTGTTATGCTTGAAGATTCTAATAGTAGCACCTGAGAGCCTTGCACCAAGAACAAGAGAAGTG
>VWYK01101655.1:0-12489 GCA_013399775.1 Semnornis frantzii
TTTTTTTAGGGAGTTTAGGGCCTGGCTTTGTGTGATTTTCTGCCAGCATTGCCCATTCTTTTCTAGCCAGGTGTTTAACAGATCAACCCTACAGAAACTGTAAATGTTCTTTCCCACCAACGTTCAGTTTCTCTGAGAATTGTAAGCACATTTGCTTAACTATCTCATGTATTTTGCAAGGTCTTTTCCCTCCGAGGGAACAAGCATGACTGAAACTCTGCCCAGTGAAACCACTAGCAAAATAACTCTGGGATCAGCTAGTAGAGGCAGTTAGTAAATAATTCCCTCCTTCCTCTTATCAGCTGGAGGCCACTTTGTCTGTCCAGCGCTGGGTACAAGTTCTGCAGTAGATGGAGACCTACAAGGTATCTTGCCCTGAAGTACCAGCCCGAGATACTAAGTTCTGTACTGAAGGGATGAGTAGGTATGGCAAGCATGTAGCTCTTGTACTGCTGGCTTGGCCAGGTGTGAGTTCTGAGATCCCAGACACCCAGCCCAAGCCACAGCTAGAGAGGTGTCCTCATCTGTGCCACCTTCAGGCCACTGCTGAAGAGCCCTTTCAAGTCACACTTCATTTTTCCGCTACTTTGCTGCAGGAGAGCCATCTTCCACCTGATTCTTTTTCCTCTCCCAACAATGATTTTAAATGAGAGAAGGGTAGATTTAGGTTGGACATTAGGAACAGGTTCTTTACTAGAAGGGTGGTGGAGCATTGGAACAGCTTGGCCAGGGAGGTGGTGGAGGCCCCATCCCTCAAGATATTCAAGGTCAGGCTTGACAGGGCTGTGAGCAATCTGATCTCATTGGGGATATAGCACTAGAGATTATTCTGGTTTAGGGGTCCTCTTTCCCTCTCATCACTGTGGGATTGGTGAGTGAGCACCATGAATTTCTTGCATGGATTGCAACACTTGGGGCATAAGAACAATGCTGCTGAAGTTCTCCCTCCTGTCCATGGAGAGTGTACATTGCTGCGACTTGAGAGGGAGGGACTTGGGAGGTGTCCCTGCCTATGGCAGGGGGTTGGAACTAGGTGATCCTTGAGGTCCCTTCCAGCCTTACCATTCTATGATTCTATGTCCCTGCTGGCTGCAGGGGGTTGGACTGGATGACCTTTACAGATCCTCTCCAAGCCGATACATTCTATGATTCTTTGACAGCAGGCAGTTGCCAGTCTTGCTGCTCCAGAAGATGGGACACAGATCCCATTGGAGGAGATCAGTGCTGCTTCAGTATTTCCTGGGGAGGTGGTTTCAACATGCTGGTTAGGGATGGATCTGAACATATTCCTGACAGCATCGTGAGCTCAGACACAGGAGCTGCTTTACTGGGAATGTAAACTTTTCAAAGCCTCCACAGCAGCCCCTATGGATCTGCCTGGACTGTTTTCCAAAGCAAGTGTTGCCATGCAGAATGAAATACAAGTGCATCTGTTGAAAGGGAACTGGAACAAAATGAAACCCCACCGAAGAGTCACAGAAATTTCCCCTTCTGTTACCTGATCCCTACCTTTTTTTTTTAGGTTTGTTGTTGTTTGATGATCTATGTGTTGTTAGGCCACAAACCCTTTGTAAGTAGATTGGTGTTTCATTGAAAGTGCTTTGCCCAAAAGACAGTGAATTTTAGGTGCTTTTTCACCTGTGGTATCCATGCCTTTTACTTTACTTGCTCCCAAGCTGGGATGAACTTTTATGGTGCCTGTGCTGAATTAATGTTTGACTGCTGGCTGTGTGCTGTGCAACCCAGCACCTCCTCCATTTGCAGTGAGTAAATACACAAGTGTTATGCTGCCCTTGAAACCTGTGCTGTGTGACAAAGGTTGTGCACTGAGAAAAGGCTGAAAAGCCAAGTTCCCCTGGGTCACAGTCCTGCCTGTCAGCCATGTGTTAATCAGAAACCCACCCCTGGTTATCTGCAAAAGAAGCCAGAAACTTTTGACCAAGTGGCAAAGGAACAGACTAGGCCTCCTGAGAAGCATCCCCCTCTCTATCTGAGCCATTGGCTGTGAAAACCTACCTCATCTCTGAGAGTGGAAAATAAGGAGAAGCAAGTTAAATTTAGGTTGGGCAGGAAAATGGGCAATGACACCTGCAGAGCCGACTACAAGCATAGGACTGTCTTGCTGTGTGACCTTTGGGAAATTATCTCAGCCTAGCCCAGCCTGTTGAGGAGCTAAAGGCATCAATACCCTGGGGAAATGCCTTACAACAGTACTTAATCCAGTTGTTCATGTTTGCAACTGGCTTTCAGATGTAATACCATGTGAAATTACTGCTCCTATCACTTTCTTACAAAGAAGGGCAAAACTCCTTGGGTTTGGATGGTTTTCATTTGGAAGTTAATCTCTGAAAACCAGAGAAAAGGCTGCGTGAGGTTCTGTGAGTGAAAGGCTGAGTTCACAAGGTGGTAGCTATACAGAGGCATTCAAGGAAGTTTTGGGTTGTTTTTTTTCCTTATTGCTTGTGCAACAGTGAAAAGAATGCTTGGTTTCTGTTCCCTTATATCAGCTTATCTAGAAGGGCAGATTTAGTGAGAGGACCCAGCAAATTGTCCATTGTTCCATTTGTCCAGAGTGACATTATACAATGTCAGACATAGAATCACAGAATTAATCAGGTTGGAAAAGACCTTTGAGATCATCCAGTCCAACCCATCACCTAACACCTTCTAATTAACTAAACGATGGCACCAAATGCCTCATCCAGCCTCCTTTCAAACACCTCCAGAGACAGTGACTCGACCACCTCCCCAGGCAGCCCATTCCATACCAATCACTCTTTCTGTGAAGAACTTCTTCCTAACATCCAGTCTAAATCTGCCTTGGTTCAGTTTGAGACTGTATCCTCTTGTTCTGTCACTCGCTGCCTGGGAGAAGAGACCAACCCCCACCTGGCTGCAACCCCCCTTCAGGTAGTTGTAGAAAGCAATAAGGTTTTCCCTGAGCCTCCTCTTCTCCAAGCTGAACACCCCCAGCTCTCTCAGCCTCTCCTCATAGGGCTGTGCCCCTCACCAGCCTAGGTGCCCTTCTCTGACACTTTTCTGTGATAGTTACACCTGGTATCTCTGAGATAGTGAGTCAACACTCCACACAATTTGCCTCTCTTAGGCCTGTACCAGGCTAGCATGCTCCACGAATTATTAGCACCATGGAAAAGTGAGTATTTATACAACCTTCCCATAATGTGCAACGACCTTGTCTGTGCTGCCAGGCAAACTGCATTTGAGCTGGATCCATAGCCCAAGCACCAGCACACTGCTTTTCCATTCCAAATCTTGCTGCTTCAGCCCCGGTTTCTAACCTTGCCAAAGACCAGACTGGCAGTGCCATGGCAGGAAACACAACGGTGATAAAATGTAGATGTGATCCAGATGAGTGGGTAGCGCTCCTCAAGAACCTTCTGCTGAAATGCTCCTCCAACCAGGAAGCAGAAAGTTGCCAGAAGCAAACCTTCTCAGAGAAACACAGTCTCTGTCACTCAGGTGCTGTTGGGGAGAGCTGAGAGATCTTGAACGGAGTACCCAAGCAGAAGAGAAAAACAGCATGATTGTACTCCCTCCCTTCATCCACCTAGGATACCTCTCTGGTGGAGCAAGATTGCTACCAGCAGTTCCAGCTCCCCAGAGCTGGTCAGACAGGGTATTAAGTGCAGATAAGCTCTTTCAGATAAGACCTCTTCTTCTGCCTGGGAGTCTCAGAGGTGACAGCCATAGCCAAAACTCCAAGCAGCTCTGTGTAGCAGCAGGTTGTTATCATTTCCACTTGCAGCTGAGGGGTCAGCAAGGCACTGAGAGGCTAACGTGATGTGGCAAGTGTCCTGCTGCAAGCCTGAGAAGCTGGCAGGAGAAGATGGGTCTCTCCCTCCTCTGTGCATTTGTAGCAGCACTCTTCCTCATAGGTTGGGAGCAGATGCTGTAAAGCAACTGTGAGGGCTTTTTATCTAGAGGGAATATGAGTCGATGGTTGGGAATTAATGTCTTATGCAAATGACTCTGCTAGGTCTTGCAGGTTGTCCTCCAGCAGCAGGATTCTGCCTAGCAGCTGTCTGTATGCTTTTCCTGCTTGTATCAACAGCCTATCCTACCAGGGAGTCACAGGCTGCCACCGTGTTTGCCTTAAATACCAAATCCGTGAGAGATTCTCCTTCTGCCTCTCCAGGCAGAAAGGGGAGGGGAGAGGAATGAGGACCAATATTGTCACTTATGCATGCGCTGGACACAGCTGTGCTCCTGGCTACCCATGAGTACACTGCAGTGTGCCCAGCAGGCAGAGTAAGCCTCTCCAACCTGACCAGACTCAACTGGTGTCACAGAATCACAGAAACATGCAGGTTGGCAAAGCCCCTCAGGATCACCAAGTCCAACATATTACCCAGCTCTAAAAGGTGCACCTTAAACCACATTCCCAAGCACCACATCCAAATGACCCTTAAACACATCCAGGGTCGGCGACTCCACCAACTCCCTGGGCAGCTCATTCCAGTGCCTGACCACTCTCTCCACGAAAAACTTTTTCCTAATATCTAATCCAAACCTACCCAGTCTCATCTTGGGAGTCTCCCCCTTGTTCTGTCTCCAATTACCTATGAGAAGAGACTAGCAGCAGCCTCTCCACAACATCCCTTCAGGTAGTTGTAGACAGCAACAAGGTCTCCCCTCAGCCAAGCATCACTGTGTGTGGACAATCTCACGCCTGTGTGAGGCCACACAAGATCCAGATCAACATCAAACCCATCACATGAATGTGCTCAGTGGTCAGGCATTGGAACAGGCTGCCCAGGGAAGTGGTGGAGTCACCAGCCCTGGAGACACTCAAAAGCCTTGTAGATGTGGCACTTCAGGACATGGTGGTATTGGGTTGAGAGTTGGATCGATGGTCTTAGAGGTCTTTCCCTACTTTAATGATTCCATGATTATTAAACACATGCATTATAATACAGAACAGTCAGGGATCCTAGATTAGACAAAATGAATCACTCTTCCCCAGACCAGGGCTGAAGGGCTGTGACAGGCAAGACAGTATCACAGAAACAGGACAAACAACACAGCCTTGATTTTTCCCATTGCTCCTTCATGAGGCTGCATCTGTGTACCAGGTCCTGAAAGGATCTCCCAGGTTGGGAGCAGCCACTAACTCGTAGCCTCCAAGTCCTTCCCAAGCTGTCCTCTTCTCCTCAGGGAGCGGCAGCAGCACCTTGTCAGCGCTGTGCTTGGTTGCCAGCCCATTTTGGCTGCCCTCTGCTTGTAATGGTTAACTTGCTGGGGATGGGAAAGCTCCAGTTAGCACAGGTAGAGCTTTAACTCCGAGGCACTCCCGAGGAGCTGAGACGCAGGAGCAGAGCCTCTACCTGCAAGGTAAAACATCGCGGACTGCCTTGCCCGTTCCTTTCCCCCATCTTCGTGTTTAGCTTTCCTTTGTGCTGCTTTAGCCGGGGGTTTCGGGGTGTGTGGGGGGATGTTGTTATTTTGAAGTTTCAACTGTCATTTGAATGGCTGCTCTCTTACACCAAAGATTTATTTGGAAACTTCTGTGCTCCCACAAATTAAGCATTGCCTCTTGGCCAGGCACGCCCAGGCTTGCAAGCAGCCTTAGAACAATACAAAGAAAGGTTATCATGACTTACCTGCCACAAATTATCTATTAATAGCACCATTTATATACCTTTTTTTTTCCACACACCCCCTCTCCCTTCATGGTATGCTTTCCCTATGTGCTCCTCTAGCACGTTTCCCTTTTATTTTGGTGTGCTTTGTTTTCCCTGTGGAGCACAAGGGGGGCAACCTCTTTGGCACTGGCTCTGCCCCCGTGGCCTCAGCACTGCCTTCCCCAGGGGGTGTTTGCAAGGAGGGTGCCACAGCAGGCTGCTCACAGCCTGGTAAAACATTGACCCGGGTCGGCAGCCGTGGCCACGGAGGTGCTCAAGGCGCTGTAGCGGGAGCCCAGCACCCACGGGAGCGCACAGCAGCTTCAAACCAGGTACCGTTCTCCACTTGATTTTCCTAGCGTTGAGAGGCAGAGGGCAGCGGTGCTTGGTGATAAGGTTTGCCAAATGTTCACCTAGCAGAGGCTGGAAAAAGAGTTAGTGTTGTTATTTAGCAGTTTGCTTGTGTCAGTTGGAGTTGACTGCGTGGTGTCACCTGCAGCACGCACTGGTTGATTAACCCACGCTTGATTAGCTAATTGTTTTGATTTCGTTCTGTCTTTGGACAAACAAAGTTAATGGATGGTGCATTTGGAGACTTGATGGTTTTCTAATAAACCCGAGAACAGCTGGCTGCTGCTCATCCTCTAACTGAAGAGCAGGAACAGGAGTCCGAGTGAAAATGTATGATCCCCTTATTGCAGGGATGTGGGCAGTGACTCACGCCGAAAAATGCTTGCTGATTCTTGAACCAGTTTTGCAAAAATAGGCAAAGTGACTAAGTTTTTCATGACTGTTTCCATGTTCCAAGACAGTAGACAAAGGAAAAAATGCCAGGATTTATGTTTCTAGTGTGCAGATACTACCGGGAGAGATGAAGCCGGGTAAATTTTTGGAAGTTTGCTCAGTGTCTGAAAGTTTTGACCACATGGTAGAAGCTGACTCATTCATGCAGGAACCACTCTCCACATGTGCTCTGCTGATCTGGACGTGACTCCCCTAAAATTATATTTTACATTCCAGGCAACTGTCAAGCAACCCTAAAGAGGGCTCAGTGTGGAGTGATTGATGTCTCCTCAGTGTTCACAGTTTATTTACGGTGTGCTTTGTGTACAAAACAAATTGCAAGAAGGATTTTACCTTCTTTTTATTTTTTTTTCTTTTATCTTTTATTATTTTCTCTCTTTTTTATCTTCTTTTATCTTTTTTCTTTTCTCTCTTTTTCTTTTCTCTTTTTTCTTTTCTCTTTTTTCTTTTCTCTTTTTTCTTTTCTCTTTTTTCTTTCCTCTTTTTTCTTTCCTCCTTTTTCTTTCCTCCTTTTTCTTTCCTCCTTTTTCTTTCCTCCTTTTTCTTTCCTCCTTTTTCTTTCCTCCTTTTTCTTTTTTCTCTTTTTTTATTTTCTCTTTTTTTCTTTCCTCTCCCCATTTCTTTCCTCTTCCAGTTCACCAGTGTTGGACCCTGGCTGTGCTTACTGCTTGCCTCAATCCTCCCTGACGTGACAGAGATTTTCTTGATGTGTTTGCTAACTGTGCTTGCACATGACATGCTCTTGATGTTTTGTAAATGCTCAGTGGTGTTAGGCTGTACTGAGCAACGCACTGACTTCATTAAAAGCAGCCTAAGTGTAGCTGCAGTTCCTAGCAGTACTAAAAAGAAGGTGCAGGGGAAAAAACTACCAGAGAGCAAAGCAATACTTGGGGATACCCACAAATACCTGCTTTAAAGGATTGGAATAGAATTCAAGATAAATTTTGTTCAAATCTCCACTATAGTTTCAGTCTGCTGGTGAACTCATAGATGGAAAGCATGACTAGGATGACCTGAGATTCTCATGTGTGTCACAGCTGAGGTGTGATTCTTACCCTTTCCTCCCGGTTTCCAGTATTTGTCAGTAAATTGGACTGCTGCAGAGGTTTCTTTAGCAGTAACTAAAGAAAGAGGTCAAACCTTATCTCAGAGCTCAGGGAGACTGAATTATAAAAAATAAATACCTAAAACAAAAGGCAGTGATGACAATGTTATCTTGTCTGTTTTCATACAAAGACAGAGTTGTGTCTGGTGACTATAAGGGAGATTCTGCGGCTTAGAGGGAAGGAATAGGACTGTTGACAAAACCTGTTCAGTCTTTGAGTCCTGTTTGCACTAGCGAGGACTTCTTTCAGGGCAACACCAACTCCTTTCCATCTCTGAATCAAGGAGACAAGGGAAAACATCAGCTAGACAGGCTTCAGGGCAAAGGGGTCAGAACTATCTGTAAATTATGACCAATTTAAGTCGTTTAAGTAAATAATGATATAATATCCCACAGTAAAACAAACAGGCAAGTTTCATTTCACGTGCTTGATTTTTACCAGCACAGATGTTTACCAAGTTTCAGTTGGTTAAACCCATGTCCATAGGCTGAAAGGAGCAGGGCTGCACAGGGATCATGAAGACAGCCTGCTCTGCAAAGTCTCTTTCTGGATATACAAAGTGGGGAAAAAAAAAAAAAAAAAAAAGAAGAAGCAAGAATACTGCTTAGCCTGGGCTGGTTACAGAGTCGTTAGCTAAAAAGAAGTCTCTCTTTAACTTAAGTGACAGTCCCAGGGACGCAGATGTTGTTGCTAGACCCCTGCAAAATAAAATATCGTGGATCCCACAAAGATTTCACAGCAACATGTTCCCAAATTTCCAATTTATGTTTGAATCTGAAATAACCATATTAAAGGGACATATTAATATAGGAATAACCTCTTCAGATACTCTCTTGGAGGTTCTGATACTTTCAATATAGATGCTCAATATTCAGATGGCAGAAAGCTAAACCCTATCAAACAAACAAACAAACAAAAAAATGCAACCAGGATTACAGCAGAGTAACAGGAGCATGACAAAACTCTGCAGTCTCATCTCTGGAAAGTGCCTGAGTTTCCTGGCTTGCCCACATGTACCAGGGCCCTGCATGCCAGATAGTGCCCTCACATAAACAGTACTACCTTTGTCCCTGCTCTTCTCTGATGGGTGACCACAAGGAGCATCCAGGCTGCGAGCTCCTCAATCTCCTGCACCAGAGTGCTCCTTCCACTGGCTTTCATTTGTTTGCTGTACTTGTTTGTACACCACAGGTGAGATGTTGCAATCACTTCCCTTGATTCCCCACTACAAAGGTGCAGACACAAATTACCTGGATCAGAGGAGTTACTTGGGGTTTGTTCTGCTGGACCTCTTTGTTTACAGCATACCCTGAGTGGAGAGCTCCATAGTCATTGCTTTGTTTCCTTCCCCTGACACAACCTGGCACATGGATAAGGCCATTGCAGGTGGCTGAGACAGAAGAGCAAGTATTTCTGTGGCAGGAGTCTTTGGGAGAGGCTGAGGGAGCTGGGGTTGTTCAGCCTGGAGGAGAGGAGGCTCAAGGGAGACCTTACTGCTCTCTACAACTACCTGAAGAAAGGTGGGGGTTGGTCTCGTCTCCCAAGCAGCCAGTGACAGAACAAGAGGACACAGCCTCAAGCTGTGCCAGGGCAAGTTTAGGCTGGATGTTAGGAAGAAGTTCCTCACAGAAAGAATAATTGGCATTGGAATGAGCTGCCTGGGGAGGTGATGGAGTCCCCATCCCTGGAGGTGTTTAAAAGGAGACTGGATGAGGTACTTGGTGCCATGGCTTAGTTAATTAGAAGGGTTAGGTAATAGGTTTGACTCAATGACCTTAAAATCCTTTTCCAACCTTGTTAATTCTGAATTCTATGAAGATGCAGCTCCCTGCTTTTCTCTCTGACTACTGGAATCTCTTTTCTAGAGCTGTCCACTTGTACCCTACCCACCTGACCAGAACAGCTTTTCAGTTTTGCTGAAATCATGCCAAGTGTTAGCCCACAATTTGCAGCTGAGCATCAAATATCATTCCTGTGAAGTAATTTAATTGCCAAAACTGTGTTGTGCCGGATGTGTGTATATGCAGTTCCCTTCCAACTCCTACCATTCTCAGTGCCAATGAATGATGAATGCTTAGACCTTGAGGGGTTTTTTTCTCTTCTTTGCAGTGTGCACTTCCAATGAGAATATTTCTTTCAAGGCTTTGTTGCTCTCACTAACAACTTGCAGAACTTTTCTCTCCTCCAAAGTCAGGTGTTGCATAGATCACAGTGCAGTATGCAGTTGATGATTAAACATCTATCCAAATGAATGGCAGTCCTACTCTCCCCTCCCTGGTGCTGGCTCACAACATTTCCCTTTGCTTCCAAGGTTGAGCAACAGCTGTCAACATCAAAAAATATTTGCTTCCATGCTAGAAAGCAAAAGTAGGCATAATTCTAACCAATAATTCAGCAGAAACTATTATTTTAATGACAGACTAAAGGAAAGTTTACTTCTCATACTACAGTATCCTCACTCTTGTGGATTGACTGACCCTCTTGATTGTGGCTTGAGCAAGGCAAACCTGCTTTAGAAGGGGGGTTGGAGTAAATGATCTTAGGAGGTCCCTTCCAAATCCCATCATTCTGTGATTCTCTGGTTCTGTCATCTCTCAGGCTATGAGAGCACAAACCAAAAAACAGTGAGCAAAATCTGCAGTGCCATTTAACCTTCATATGTGGAAGGAATTGAGGTTGAGAGGTTGTCAGGTTGCCTCTCTTGTATCTAGCGAGTAGCTGAAGGCTTAAAAATTAATACACCTTACAGAATAATAGAATGGTTCGGGCTGGAAGGGACCTCCAAAGCTCATCTAGTCCAACTCCTCCTTGCAGTCAGCAGGGACATCCTCAACTAGACCTCAACTCAACCTCTTGGGTGCTGAGTGCATGAAGTCCTGCATTGCAGACACAAAGCCTCTACTGACTTTTCATCCTTTCTGAAGAACTGCAGAAACCAGTCATTATTCCAGTCCTTCCTACCTCCTGCATAGATATTATCAGACAAGTGTTGTGGCATTATAGCACTGATGTAGTTTTCTAATGGTTTTCAGAAAAAAATGCACTTCTTCCTCGCGGCCTCTCTCCTTCCTCACAGCCTCTCTCCTTCCTCGCGGCCCCTTTCCTGTGGACAACTTCTGTAATTGCAACTGAAAGCACCCCCAGCAGCAGTCTGTAGACAGCCTGTCAGGTGGGATCATGATAAGGTCTATTGAACTGAATACTTTCACCAGAAAAAATTGGGATGCTCGAAAGTGAAAATTGCTATGTTGACATTCTACAATGCAAAGAAACAGGTTTTTTCTAACCTGGTTTATGGCACTGCTGTTAATGTTTCTCCAAGCAAGACCCAGGGCAACTACTCTGTCATGAAGCTCTTCCACTTGAATGGCTCCCAGAGACGCTCAAATCTCACCTGCAGTTAGCTCTGTGTGGGCAGATGACTTTATTAATAGAGCTGAAACTAAAGACTTGACACCAGAAAATTAATGGATGGGTACCTACAGGTTGAGTTTAATGGAGTTACTCTGGCTGCTGAAGGAAGAGTTTCTCTCTCTCTCTCTCTCTCCAACTCTCTGAAAGTAGGTTGGAGCAAGATGGGTGTTAGTCTCTTCTTCCTAGTAACAAGTGACAGGATGAGAGGAAATGGCCCCATGGTGTGCCAGGGGAGGTTTATGTTGGATATTAGAAGAAACTTCTTGTCTGAGAGGGTTCTCAAACACTGGAACAGCCTCCCCCGTGAGGTGGTTGAATCCTCACCCCTGGGGGTGTTTAAAATGGCATGGAAATGTAGTGCTGAGGGACATGGTTTAGCACCAGACTTGGTAGAGTTAGGTATTAGTTGGGCCCCATGATCCTAAAAGTCTTTTCCAGTCAAAACAATTTTGTAATTCTATGATTCTGTCTCAGAGGCTTATCACACTCCATAGCAAAGCAGGGTTATCCAGGTAGGCATCCAAGAAGACAGTGCTGAAGAGCAATAAAAATTGCCTAAACAAACCTGTTTTCTTGAATTCTCTCTTTTTTTTATCTTTCTGTTCCTGAAAGCTGTCATACATCAGTGACCTGTGATATGCTCTGTACACCAATACTATATGTGCCACACCTGAAGGGAAAGGATTTCAGAGGTTTGCAGGCAAGAAGCTCCTTCATTTTCACAATCTGGAGACAAAGGGAATAGTCACTAAATCCCACAGAAACACATTTTGACAGGGTCAATAATCTATGGTCCTGTTCCACAAAGCCCTAGTAGTTGGGTTTTACTGTGGACTAAAGTCAACAAAGACCTTCCTGGTCCATTTTTCTGTACTGCATTTTCTCCAGTGAGGTTGAAGAGAAGAATTTCTTTCTGAGCCATGGTGAACACAGGTAATTGGAGACAGAACAATTTGACATAGGTAATTGGAGAGAGAACAAGGGGGAATGGCCCCAAGCTGAGACTTGGTAGGTTTAAATTGGACATAAGGAAAAGTTTTTTCATGGAGAGAGTGGTCAGGGACTGGAATGAGCTGCTCAGGGAGGTGGTGGAGTCACTAACTCTGGGTTTATTTAAGGGTCATTTGGGTGTGGTGCTCAGGGATATGGGTTAAGGTGAATCTTGTAGAGTAGGATTCTGGGTTGGACTTGATGATCCTGAGAGGCTTTGCCAACCTGGATATTTCTGTAATCCTGTGACACCATCGTGGTGACTCAGTACTACCACCAAAACTACAGGTAGCCCACATTAAAACTGGAGAGAGGCACAACCATTGAATACAGTGCTGAGTTTTCCTTTGTCTCTGTGTGGTTATCCATCCTCTGCTGCAGAATTGTTTGATGCAAATGGCTGGTGAGTTAATGCTGGCACTGGATATAAACATTGTGGCTCTAACTGGAGTAATGCACATGTCTGTAACTGAGCATTTGTCAAAGTGACTGCTTTCTGCACAGACATGAAGGCTTTTTTTTTTGTTTGTTTT
>VWYK01101663.1:0-10423 GCA_013399775.1 Semnornis frantzii
TTTAGGTTGGATATAAGGAAAAGATTTCTTCACTAAAAGTGTTGTCAAGGACTGGAACAGGCTGCCCAGGGGATCACAAAATGTTAATGGTTGGAAGGGATGTCAAAAACTCGTCCAGTCCAACTCCTCTGCCAGAGCAGGATCACCTCTACCAGATCCCACAGGAACTCATGCAGGCAGGTTGTGAGTCTCTCCAGCAATGGAGTCACCATTGCTGGCAGAATTTAAAAGACATGTCAGTGTGGTACTGAGGGACATGGTGTAGTGATGGACTTGGAAGTGCTGGATTGATGATTGGACTCAGATCTTAAAGGTTTCTTCCAGCCCAGACTGCTCTGTGATTCTGTTGCATCTGGTCACAAAGGCCACTAAATACCTTTTACACCTAGGTAGAGGTCAGTTCCTTTCCTCAAGTGCACTGTGGTTCAAAAGTGACCAACCACAACCAGAGCAGGAATGTAGCAAACTAGAAGGCAGTAGAGATTATGCATTTCTTGAGGATTTTCTGTGGCATTTACATGCAACTTTCCTGGCAAGCAATGAGTTGGTTACATCTCACTTGTCTGGACCTGTTTCTTTAGGTTGTCTTACAAGAAGTTACTTCCTTGCTTGATATTTCCCTGACCTGTTCCAAGTAAACCTTTGCAAAATAAACTTGTGCTGGAAAGAATTCCAATCTTTCAGCAATTATAACTGACCACAGAGGACAGGCTTAGTTTTGTTGCTTCCCTTTCCTAAGCTAGAAGGCAGTTTGTGCCGGCAACAAACATCATCAGATCCAGGTTATTTATTTTCACGGTGGCCTTTTGTAGCTGGAATTTCCATATTCACCTACTGAATTAAAAATAAAAAGAAGGCACCACAATAACCTGCCTGTGACACTTAGAGATGAAAGCATTTTGTGCCAGCAGCAGCCAGGCACGATGGCTGCAGTGAACCAGTTTATTAAAGCTGTGTTTGAGTCCAGCTGGCAAAGCGAACAGTGACTCAACTTCTCCCCATGGCAAGCACATCAGTGCACACTTGCTGCCTGCCACCTTCACTGGCTCGGGCAGTCCAAGAAAACTTCTTGTCCTGGGCCAGGTCTGAGACCTGTAGCACGTTTTAACAGCCTGACAGAAGGCATGAGCAGCTCTGTGTGTCTGGCACTGGTGCTAAGGCACCAGGGGCTGGAGCTGGACTTCAGTGAAGTGCCACATTGGTGTAGCTTAGTTCAGAATGAACTGCCTGGCTTAGTCCAACTAAAAGCCATCAAAAGTGACTTTGAGGAGATCTTAGAGTAGCCTTCTAGGATCTGAAGGGGGCCTATAAGAAGGCTGGGCAGGGACTATTGACAAGGTCTTGTAATGCCAGGACAAGGGGCAATGGGTTTGAAGTGGCAGAGGGGAGATTGAAAGTGGATGTTAGGAGGAAGTTGTTTGCAGTGAGGGTGGTGAGACACTGGCACAGGTTGCCCAGGGAGGTTGTGGAGCACAGAATCAAGATCAAAGATCACATTGGGTGATTCTGTGCTCTTCTCCCTCCCTGGAGGTGTTGAAGGCCAGGTTGGAGGAGGCCTTGAGTGACCTGTGCTAGTGGGAGGTGTCCCTGCCTATGGTAGGGGGTTGGAACTGGGTGATCCTTGAGGTCCCTTCCAACCTTACCATGCTCTGATTCTGTGGACCTGGTTTGAATGTATTTGCTCTCTACAATTCCTGGCCTCTGCTAGCTATTTATTTTCCATCTTCTGTTCTGCCTTTCCCAGCAAGCCTTACCAAGATAGGCACCTTCCAGCTCCATCCATTACTTTGTCTTGTACCAAGTGACCAGGTGTAGCTGGTGTGCAGCCCTCATCCTCCAGAAGCAGTTGGTGTTTGTGAGCATTTGTGCCCATTGATGCTGCAATCATTCTTCACTTGCTGTGGGCCTGCTGCTTGGTGCTTTTGACATTTGATGTTGACTTTGGAAAAAAGTGATGGGGGAATTGGATGTAGGCCTAATGAAAGAGGGACACCACCACGTGGCTTGATGATACAGCAGGCAGCTGAAACCAACTGATCCTCCTTTATGTGGAGCTTTGTTACTTTCTGACCTGCCATTGAACTTTGGGAACTGTTAACTCCCACACCATTTGTTTTTGCAGGCTAATCAAGCTTGGCTGATGGATATGAAGGAGTTTCCTGGAGTCCTCATGTGTGGTTCTGACAAATTCTGAATAGATTGGCTAGGAAGAGCAGCCAATGTTTAATGATGTGTCCCCATAGCTAACCCTAGTGTTGGGTAGATGACATGAGCTAGGTTCTTTTTTTTTTTTTCATGGCCTGCTATCTTGTTTCTTGCATACAAATAATTGTCACCATATGGAAGCCTTGAAAGAAACCTTCATATATAAATATAGTGGTGGGGATATAGCTAAAAACAATGCAGTATCTATTCCTGAGGTCTGGTTTTGGAAAATCTAGGAATTATTATAGATAATAGTTACTGTATATATTTTATTATTATTATTAAGGTCAGGCCTTGAGAATGCTCTCAGCAACCTGATCTAGTTGAGAATGTCCCTGCTTACTGCCAGGGGGTTGGACTTGATCACTTTTGGAGGTCTCTTCCATTCTGTGATTTAATGAAGGGTGTATATTTGAAGTTATTGTATCCTTTGGTTTTTCTGGCATTAGGATCCAGCCTCTATGTTGACAAAAAAGTCATAAAACCAGTTTTATGACTGCCTGTAGTCAGAGCTAAAGCTGGGCTTAGGAGATGTGTACTACACATACTTTTTCCTCCATGCATGATTTTTTTTTTTCTTTACAGTAGATGTAATTATTCTATAAAAGTAGGCTAAAGACATGATTGATTGTAGTATTTGTCACCAGGATGTGTGATGAAAGAAGCAATTAAGAATGGCTTTTATAATGATCCTGTTTTGCTGGATGTTCTCTTCTTCTTGGTGTTCTCACTTGTGTAGCTGTGGAACTGGATATGAGCATGTCAGGAGCAGCTCGTGGTACACATCAGCTCTCATAATAAGGGAAAATGAAAAGGAGGTGGAAGTTCCCTGCTGCTGCAGCAGCAAACTGGTAGTCTGCTTCTGGTGTGCTTTTGCTGTCAGCATTGTTTATTCTAGAATAGAGGGCAGGACACTATGGTTATCAGGAAATTCCAGCAGCTTTCACAGTTGGCCATTTCCCAGGGGGCTTACAAGGAAACCTCTGAAATTCTTTGTGTCTAGAACAAGTCACAGCAACCAGCTACTGATGGGAAAAGTCTTGTAAATGCCAGTGAGGTCCTGTACACTCCATCCATTTCTGTCTCATGCTTGAAACAAAGGATGGCTTTGGCAGTAGCAGAAGAGTGTAGATGAAGGTATAACCTTTCCCAGTTCCACTCTGCCATCCAGCTAGGACTGCCCACAGGTACATGCAGAGGGCATGATACAGAAGCTCACTGTACCTACATCCAACCCAAATGAGTACTTCCTTCCACAGGACTGAGGCTTGAGGTACAAACGTGGGCTGAGTCATACCCTTGCAACTGAAGTGTCTGAGGAGGGCTGAGCTTGATGTGGCTGAAGGTTTGAAATCATTACCCTTGTCCTGTTGCAAATGGCATGCTAAAACAACTATCAACCACCTAGTTACTTGTAAAAGAAGCAGTTGGAAATCATACATCATCAAAATATACTTCTGCTTTGACAGGCCTGTTGGTGTTGGTCATTTGTAGCATTGTAGTGCCATAAAATTCCAAACATGTCGTGGAGCTGATTCTGACTCAGTTTAAAAGAGGAGCTGATTCCTGTTGTGTTCCACACAAGTGATGTGTCTTCCAGGCAGGCATTGCAGAAGGTAGATGCTCACAGTTGCCTGTCTCAGTTAGCTAACTCCCAGCAGGCAATAGTACTAACTGCTGTCACAAGCTTCTCTTATATTATGTGAACTTCTCTTAATGCCATTGTGGAGAAAGAGAGGCTGGACAACTGAAGTCTCTCTTAGTGGACCTGTACCAAATTAAGGTAACCTAAATCTCACCTAACACATCCCCACCCTGTGTTTTATGTTGAGGTGCTTCTGGAGGTTTATGTCAGAGATAGTGGTGCAGGGCTCTAGGTGGCACTGAGGCTGTCTGGTATTGTGTTAGAATATCTGAGAGGGGTGTTTGATGCTTCCCTTTAAGCCTTGCACATTAGGGAGCTGTAAAGTTTGTTTTCCTCACTGGAGAGTGGAAGAAACTCTGTAAGAGGCTCCAGGGGTCTTTTTCTGGTAAAGCTGTGCTAAGATGGTGGTGAACCTATCTGCCTTTGGAGATATTTATGGAGGCAGGGTGGCTGGGATCAGTGTATTGGCAGTGAGTGGTGTTTTACTCTAAGGACTACCTAAGGAATACTTTCCAATGTACCTTTCCTGCAGCCCATGTTAATGCAGAGGGTTTGTGCTCACTGTGGTAGTGAAGGATAGCTCAAGCCCTTGATTGCACAATAATGTTGTGTCCTGCATTAAAACAGCTTCCAAATCAACTGGATGCAGTGAGGAGTTTGTTCTTTAATTAATCCATCTTTTCTCATGCTTTTACACCAATGACTTCCTTGCTTGCATTTTCATTCAGGGCAGTGATTTATCTTTGGCACCCTGTACTGATGCTGCAGGAGCTCTGAGATGTTCATTGTTAGGCTCAAAGTATGGCAATAATTTCACTACTTTCTGTCTCTGGGTGAGGTTTTCAGTCAGAAATTTAAGCCATGCACCCTATGGATCCTCAAATTATCTCATCTGCAAAAGCAGATAGAAATTAGTTCCTTGGCTGCTACTGCCTAGTTCATATGCAGGCTGCATAACAGCATCAGACCAACACATAAGAATCTCAGAGCCAAGTCCAGTTATTGCCACTGTTAGGAGGTGCCCTTTCTGCACAGTGTTTCTCAAAGCTAACATTCTCCTTATTTCATATTGTCCTTTAAATTGTGTTAGGAAGCCACGAGAAGCAGCTAGGAGATCTTGGTTGTAAGACCCTTTGCTGAAAGTGCTCAGGTATATCCTCTCAGAAGGATCCTATGTACTTCTCAAAGACACTTTATCTGATTAATTCTTTTTATGGTTAACTTCTGTAGTTAACAGATGTTGGCCATTGACTGTGAACAAATTGTGGTTTGAAACTGCTTAGGGAGTTAGTCATTAAAAGTTTAAATTTAAACAAAATGTGTTTCCTTGAAGGTGGATTTTGGTACTCTGGAATAAAATCATAATGTTCTGTGTAGCTGCTAGGCATGTTTAATGGAAGTTTCTAAATAAAACACGATCCTTTTTCCTGCTACAAAGCTGGTTTGATTGCATGAAGTTCAGGAAGGCTGCAGAAGGACTTTGCGCAAAGGTGTGTAGCAATAGGACCAGGGATTTTAAGCTGAGGGAGAGTAGAGTTCAGCTTGGATCTGAGGAAGAAGTTCTTCACCAGGAGGGTGGTGGGAGTCTGGAATAGGCTACCCAGGGAGGCTGTGGCTGCCTCCTCCCTGGGGGTGTTGAGGGCCAGGCTAGATGAGTCCCTGAGCAGCTGAGTCCAGTTGAGAGGTGTCCCTGCCCATGGTGGGGAGGTTGGAGCAGATGATCTCTGAGGTCCCTTCCAACTTGAACCATTCTGAGTCCATGATTCTCCATGGGTTTTTGATACATCATCCACTGATGCTTCCCAGATCCATGGGAACAGCACAAGTTATTTTCCTACTGAGTCTTGCTTCTTGTGTAGTTATAAAAATAAGCTGTTGTTATTGTCTTGAATTATTATCTGAGCCACGTACAAGCACATAGTAATTCTTAATTAATGGGATAAACTTTGGGTTCTTTGGTGTGGCAAACACAGTCCTTCTTACCAGCCCTTTGCAGTTCCTTTTGCAGGGTCAACCATGCATCACAGCCTGCCTTCAACTCTCTGTAAAAGCCTCTCTTATGTCCTTTTGGGAAAGTGAACTGCTCTGCACTGCTTCACTTCAAACCCTGGTGTCCCATGTGCATACAAAACAAACAAGGCGAGGAGGAGGGCAGACACCAAGGAGTCACTATATATATAGGGGAGGTTTTGCTGTTGCCTGCCTGAGACGATAAGTAGCTGAGAGTGAGTCAAGTGTTGTTCCTCTATAAATTCTCTGCCAGTAGTTTTAGTGTTAAATGCTGTAGGTTATGTTGAGTGGGATAACCAAGAGGAAGAAAGGGAGGCTAAAATAATAGAACGGTAGGGCTATTTTGACTCCACAATCAAACCCTCCTTGACTTTTGCCCTTTGGGTGGAAAGTGCTTATGTTAGAAAACAATCCGAGGGTGGCTTCTAGGTTCTGCTGTGCTGAGGGAGCCTTTGCCTCCACTATTTGTGTTCTTGGCTGTTGTGTTGAGCATCACATGGCGTCGCCGCTTGGGTGGGAAGAGCTGTGCTCTCTCTTCCTACAGAGGTTTACAAGAGCAGTGAAAATGGCCTAGGTGGCACTGAAAAGCCATATCTAGGGAGACAGCCTTGGAAGCAGGAGAGCAGTCACTTCTTGACTATCTCCTTTCTTCAAAGACAGGACTGTTTTTACAGTTAGAAAGCTAGGGTAAAAAAAAGTGCGTGTGTGTATATATAATATATACAAAAATATATATATGATCTACATTTTATATATTAAAAATATATTATATTTTTATATATACTAAAAATAGTATGTCTATATATAGAAAGTGTGTATATATACACTATACATTATATAAATATATACAGTATATATAAAAATATACTATATGTAGTGCATATATACAGTATATACTATATATATGTATATACTATATATATGGTGTATATATAGTATATACATATATATATGTATATATATAAAGTATACATAGCATATACTATATATACACACCATATATATGCAGAGTACGCATAGTGTATATACTATATGTACACACCATATATATATACAAAGTATGCATAGTATATGCTATATGTACGCACCATATATATACACACACGGAGTATGCGTGGTATAGGCTATATGTACCTGCCATATATATATACACACAGGGAGTATGCATGGTGTAGGCTATATGTATGCGCCATACATACACACACGGAGTATGCGTGGTATAGGCTCTATGTACGCGCCATATATATACACACGCACACGGAGTATGCGTGGCATAGGCTCTATGTACGCGCCATATATATACACACACACGGAGTATGCATGGTGTAGGCTCTACGTACGCGCCATATATATACACACACGGAGTGTGCGTGGTATAGACTCTATGTACGCGCCATATATATACACACACATGGAGTGTGCGTGGTGTAGGCTCTATGTACGCGCCGTATATATACACATGCACGGAGTATGCGTGGCATAGGCTATACGTACGTGCCGTATATATACGCATAGTCACACACACGGAGTATGCGTGGCATAGGCTATACGTACGTGCCGTATATATACGCATAGTCACACACACGGAGTATGCGTGGCATAGGCTATACGTACGTGCCGTATATATACATATAGACACACGCACGGAGTATGCGTGGCGTAGGCTATACGTACGCGCCGTATATATACATATAGACACACGCACGGAGTATGCGTGGCATAGGCTATACGTATGCGCCGTATATATACGCATAGACACACGCACGGAGTATGCGTGGCGTAGGCTATACGTACGTGCCGTATATATACGCATACACGTACACGCACACACAGAGGTTTGGGTGCAGCCAGCTTATTTGCTAGCAGTATTTGTTGGCTCCCCTGGCGTTCTCCTGGGCAGCAAACCTGATCCAATCTTTGGCTTTTTTCCTGAAGTTCTATCAGCTCAGTGATAAGTGCTTGGTTAGTGATGCAGTGACAGACTCCTGACGTGGGAGCTTGGGTGTATTATTTAAGGGCTGCAGCAGAGTGGAGGAGGCCCCCGTCAGGAAGCAATAAAGTAGTTATTAGGTAATGACTGTGCAGGCAGCATACATAAGGTGAAACTGATATATGTAAATCACTGACTTGAAGATGCCGAAGTTGCCTCTTGGCAGGCGTCTTTTTTTTGCACAAATGGGGATCAAATAGTTGCTGTTTTGATAAATGGTATGTAGCTGACCAACATTAAAGGCCTTGAGGGAGTTGAGATCTTAAATTCCTTTGAAATGTAATGGAATTTGGGCTCTGAGTGCTGGTTCTTTTAAAAAAATAGGTTAAAAAAGTCTCTGGCTCATTTGGTTTTATTAAACTGCCTTTGAAAATAGTGTGCAAAGACTTGGATGGCTTCTGTTGTGGGATGAAAGCAGCACAGGCTCAAGGTAGACATGGAAGCAGGCGCATCTGACTTCAAATGTGTCTGTGTGTGTGCAAACCACTGAGGGTGAACTTCTAATGGCTCTCTACTGCTGTGTGGTGGAGTCAATCCCAGGCACAGATCCAGGCTGGGTGCAGAGTGGGTTGAAAGCAGCTTTAAAGAAAGAGCCTTTGGGAGTTTTGATTGCTGAGAAGCTAAACGTGAGCTGGCAGTGCCCTCATGCAGCCCAGCAGGCAGCTGTGTGCTGGGATGCATCAATAGGAATGTGGTCAGCAGGGCAAGAGGGAGGATTCTGCCCCTTGACGCTGCTCTGCTGAGACCTCACCTCCACTCCTGTGTCCAGTTCTGGTGTCCCCAGTGTAAGAAGGACACTGAGCTGTTGGAGTGAGTCCAGAGGAGGTCACAAAGATGAACTAAAGGCTGGTGCACCTCTGCTATGAGGACAGGGTGAGGGAGCTGGGAGTGTTCAGCTTGGAAAAGACTCCAGGGGGAATGTTAGAGCTGCTTTGAAATACTTGAAGGGATCCTCCAGGAAGGCTGCAGAGGGACTTTCCCTAAGGGTGTCTAGAAACAGGCCAAGGCAGAATGGTTTGAAGCTGAGGCAGGGCAGGGTTAGACTGGAACTGAGGAGAAAGTTCTTCAGTAGGAAGGTGGTGAGAGTCTGGCATAGGCTACCCAGGGAGGTTGTGGCTGCCTCCTCCCTGGGCGTGTTGAAGGCCAGGTTGGATGAGGCCCTGAGCAGCTGAGTCTGCTTGAGAGGTGTCCCTGCCCGTGGTGGGGAAGTTGGAGTAGCTGATCTCTGAGATCTTTTCCATCCTAAGCCATTTGAGGGTTCTGTGACAATACTCATTGCAAGTTTTGGAGGTCTCTGCACTGGCTCCATGAGATCATTTGAACAGAAACATTACACGTTGTCTTGTTTAGTGTCTGTAGTTTTTCCTTAAAACAATATCTCTTAAAAGTGGGGAAAAAAATTCTGCTAATTGGCTCTACTGCAATTAAGGACTGGAACTGCTGCTATTAAAATAGTCAGTGCTTGGAAACTGTGCAGCATCGCAGCAACAAGTGACTAAAACACAAACCAACTTCAATCAGCTGCTCTTAAGAGGTACTTGGAGTTAGGTCTCTGCACATGCTTGCTGTTAATCTTAGCTGCTGAGCTACCTGGGTGGGTGGTCACCAGGAGAATGGGCTTGCTTTTGCTTGTGAAGGTACAGGCAATAAGTGCACAGTAGACACTTGAATGGGGATTTCCTTTCAAAAAGCAGCAGAAATCAAATGAAACTGTCCCAGATGGGAGTGCAGACTTTGCCAATGCGAGTTACAAGTTCACACATAAATCTGAAAGTCTCTCTGCGAAGTTGAAAGCAGGAGAAAGGCCTTCATCAGACTCACACAAAGCTCTATAATCAGCATGAAAGTATTTTCGTGCTGCCACATGTGATACATCACTGCTTTGCTGTATAAACACAGTTAAAGAGCGCCTTGGGGACTCCCTCCACAAGAGATTAAACAGGGAAACAAGAGCAGCAATTCTAACACTTTGCATCTGATGGCTTAACTGAGCTGGACAGGCTTTCACTGCCAGAGATTTGTGCTCTCTGAAGCAGGCAATGTGAGAATTCAGCATGCAACTTGTAATGCTTTCAGTCACAGATACCCAGCCTGGCATGTTCCACTTGTCAGTAAAAGAAATAATCTGCAACCTCCCCACAGCCAGACAGCTTTCCTCTCCCTCTTCCCTCTCTTCTTTTTTTTTCCTCTTGTTAGAGATTAGCAACAATCCAGCCTTGTGAGTGGAGATAAGTGATGAATGGCATCTAAACTGCTTCAGACAAAATGGCCTTGCTTAGCAAAACCTGCTATTGGAATTCTGCTGTTAACCTCATTTGTTTTGTCTGGAGTAGGGTAAGGAAGCAAATTACAGGCTTCCTCTATTGGAAGGTGGGATTGCTGGTGTGAGGAGGGTGGTGGAGGTGAGCTGCAAGAGCTTCAGAGAGCATCAGCTTCATTTACTGCAACAGTGGCTTGCAGAGCGTGTAGAAAACAGCCCACACAGACCTTGAAAACAATGTCTTGGGTCTGGTAATTGCTTAAAAATATTTAGGTGATTCCTTGTGACGGTTTGGGAGTTCCCTGCCCCCCCC
>VWYK01101666.1:27353-63278 GCA_013399775.1 Semnornis frantzii
TGTCCTCATCCTTGTCCCTTGGCTGCAGAGGAAGAGGAGGAGGAAGAGGAAAGATGCCTGCAGACGTGGGCTGGTGGCAGGGGCCCAGTCTCAGCTGGCAGGTTTCTAATGGGCAGTTAAACCTCCACTCACCTCCTCTTTTCTACAGCCCTTCTTTGGGTGTGCAATAAAATGACATTTAACGGTTGGGGTCTCTGCTGCTGCATCCCCCCCAGCCCTGCACTGCCTGCAGGCACCTGGACCACTGTGCCCAGCCCTCGCTGACCCCCCAGGGTCCCACCTGTGACACCCCCAGCACGGAACACGCCCCCTCCCCTCCACCAAGGACTCTGAACCCTCATCCCTGACACACTGGGCACCCGTTCCTGCTTCCTGCTGGGTACCAATCCACATCCCAACCCCACTGGGGCACTGCCAGGGAAAACAACTGGCCCCCAGGGCGAGCCCCCCCACCACGGTGGGACTGCCCCCAAGCCAGTCCACCTAAGGCATCCTCTCACCCCAGTGCCCCAGGGGCCGCAGACTGGCAGGGCTGGCAGGCTGCCGGAGGGCATGGCTGGGTGCCACCTGCCCGAGCCTCCGCCGGCAGATGGCCCTGTGACACCGTGACAAAGCAGCCTCGGGCTCCCTGCCCTGTGCCAGCTCCACCACGGGGGGACCCACTCAGCCTCTGCCCCCAGCCTGCAGCCCCCTGAGCTGGGGAAGGCCCCAACGGGCACCCTGGAGCGCAGGGCCCTGTGCCAGCCCTTGGCTGAAGCTGCATCACCCTCACCATGGGGACACCTCAGGACATTCCCTGCCATGGCCACACTCCTGGGGCACAGAGCCAAGTCTGGGGGTCAGTGTGCCCCCTGAGAGGTAGGGCTCCCCTTCCCGTGGCATTTCCTGTTGGGCAGCCACTTGCTGCCACCTGCACTGGTGATGGGCACCCCACACGTGGCACTGGGACCCCAGAGTCCTCATGCATGGTGGCTTTCTGGTGGCTTCTCCTTGCCTCAGTGCAATGGGTGCCAGCTACAGGGGTTGGAGAAGTGTCCCCACAGCCCCAGACTTCCTCACTGAGTTGCTCTTGGTGCCCACATGGGCACACTCGTCCCAGCCACCCACCGCAGTCCAGCTCAGCACCCACATCCCCAAACCTGCGTGGGCACCCCTGGCCACAGCAGCCCCAGGGGATCATGAGTAGCTTCAGGAGAGGACAAAGAAGGGGGAAGAGCTGGCAACTCCCAGCCCTTTGGCTACTGCCATTTCCTGGGCCCAGTGCCAGGCTCCATCCGGGCACACCCAGGCTTTGCCGCTGAGCTCCAGTGCCAGCCACACGAGCTGCTGAGCAGCCTTGGCCAACAGCTCCTCCAAGGCTCTTGTGCCACAGCTTCCCCACAGCCCACCCAAACCAGTGCCCAGGAACCCAAAACCCCTGCCCTGCTCCAGCCCTGGCAGCAGCTCCGTGCACCAGCCGTGCCTCAGCTTGCCAGTGGTCACCTCCAGCCCTGCTGACCCCAAGCAGGCCCCAAAGGCTCCATCCCACCAAATACATCACCCAGGGCTTGGCTCTGTCCCTGTGGTGTTCCACAGCACTGGGGAGCTGAAGATGAGGCCTGAGTGTGGTGGCAGCAGCTGCCCTGTGTCTGCAGGAGCTGCCATCCCCAGGTGATGCCATCCCCCAGGTGGTCCCCAGCCCATCTGGTGGCACCAGGACAGGATTGTCCCTGCAGTGTGGGAACTGGGGTGGGAAGAGCTGGGAACCACCACCCAAGGGCTTTGACAGGAGGCAAGGGTCAGTTAGATCCTTCAGACCCAGCACCAAACATGGGCACAGACAGCAGCTGGTCACTGGTGCTGGGAGAGGGGGCAGCTGTGCCAACAGTGCCCTGGTGTTGGCCAGCTCCTGGCGCAGAGCTGCAGCTCAGCCATCCGTGATGTCCCCCATGGTGCTGCCTCTCCCCTACGAGGGGAGAGCTGAGGCCAAACCCATGCCACATCTGTGGCTTCAGCCCCAGCTGTCTCCAGGCAGCTCCCTGCAGGGCAGAGCAGGTGGCACATCCCAAGCCTGCAAAGGGCAGCAGCGTGGGGATGAGAAAGGTCCTGCAGGATGAGCAGTGGAGCAGAACGTGGCAGGAAAAGGGAACCAACAGGTGGAGGAAACAGAGGCAAGCACAAGTTCTCAAACATCACAATGCTGGAGCTGAGATCCAGCTCCACCTCAAGGTGAGGAGAAACTTTTTGGTGTGAGGGTGCAGAGCCCTGGAGCAGGCTGCCCAGAGAGGCTGTGGAGTCTGGAGACTTTCAAACCCACCTGGATATTGGACCTCAGGAACATGCTGTAGCTGACCCTACTTTAGCAGGGGGTTGGTCTGGGTGATCTCCACAGGCCCCTTCCAGCCCTCACCGTGCTGGGGTTTGGTGAGATCACCAAAAGGACTTTGGCTGCTTTGAGCTCCAGGGCTGGTGGCTACCAGTGAGAGCAGTGGGGCTCAGCCAGCCTCAGCTTCCATGCAGGCAGTGAGAGCTGAGCTTGGTCAGATGCCATGGAAGAGGCTGGTGAGGGCTGGAGGCACAGAGGCTGGGATGCAGCTCCAGACACTGGCTGCTCTGAGCCCTGCACTCCTCCCAGGGCTGTCCCCTGGCACCCAGCCATGCCAGCAGCTAGGGAGAGGAGCCCACCCCAGGCGCCCACCACCAGTGCCCAGGTGAGGATGCCCCCTTAGGACAGGCAGCAGCACGGGGACGATGCCCACCACTGAGGGTCTGCCCCAAGCTCTCCTGCAGCCACCCTCAGCCTGGCCGGCAGGGCAGGGCAGGGCCGCAGCAGGTTCTAATCCCGGTGTAATTAATGACCTTATCTGTGGCCAAAGCCAGTTAGATTAAGTGGCTGTGTGATGGGCTCGGCGCTCCGGCGGCACAGATGGGAGAGCTGCGCTTGTCTGGGGATTAGCGCCGGGCAGATGGAGCCAGGAGCCAGTCCCCAGCCCCAAACCTCCCTGCTCTGGCAGCAGCCTGAAACCTGAGACCGCAACAACTTTCTCGACAGAGTCCTGCCTGGGCTGGGAGAGCATTTCCCGGCGAGTGCCCCTTCGGCAGGGCCCAGAGCAAGAGGAGCAGGAGCTTGGTGCCAGGACCCGGTGCAAGCCATGCCAGGAGCTGGATCCCAGCGCCTGCCTTGAGCCCTCGGAGCAGACACCAGCTTCTGCCTTGGAGAGCAAATCCTCAGGGAGCTGCTGGCCGTGGCTCTGTCCAAATAAAAAGCTGTTCCCTCACTGACAGTGCTCACCCCCCAGGGAAAGCAAACTCACCTGCTCCTTGCTGCTGGCAGGGTCAGGGAGAGCTTCACCTTCCCGTGTCCAGCCACAGCATGAACACAAGCAAGTGTGACAGACTCCCCCCCCTTCTGCTGGGACAGCTGGGAGCTGCCACCCCCAAAAGAAGGGCAGAGAGAAGGAGCCCCTGCAGATCAGGCTGGTGAGCAGAGCAGGCAGAGGGGCAGCTCTGGTGGGAGAGGAACAACATTTATCTGTGGGGATAACAAAGTTCATATCAAACCCATTAAGGACATGGAATCCACTGCTGCCAGTGTGGCCATCTGACTGCACTCACAGAGCAGATATCCCACCCCTCAGCCCCAGAGCTGCCCCCAGGATGCCAGCCTGGCCAGGAGGCACCACTCCACATGTCCACACTGCCGGTCACAAGGCCACACTCAGCACCTCAGCAGCAAATGACAGAATCACCTGGCTGGGAAACCCTGGAATGGCTCAGGTTGGAAGGGACCTCAGAGCTCCTCTGCTGCAACCTCCCCACCGTGCCCAGGACACCTCTCAGCCAGACTCAGCTGCTCAAGGCCTCATCCAGCCTGGCCTTGAACACCCCCAGGCAGGAGGCAGCCCCAGCCTCCCTGGGCAGCCTGTGCCAGCCTCTCACCACCCTCCTACTGAAGAGCTTCTTCTTCAGCTCCACTCTAACCCTGCTCTGCCTCAGCTCCAAACCATTCCCCCTTGGCCTGTCTCAGACACCCTCAGCAAAAGTCTCTCTGCAGCCTTCCTGCAGGATCCCTTCAGGCACTGGCAGCAGCTCTGAGGTCCCCCTGGAGTCTTCTCCAGGCTGCACCCCCCCAGCTCCCTCAGCCTATCCCCAGTCCAACCACAACCTAACACCTTCACTCCTGGACTCAGCTGCATCCAGGTGAGAACACAGCTCCATGCCATGCCCAGTGCTGGGCACACACACCTGAGTCAGAGTGGATGGCAAACAAGCCTGGGCTGGAGAACAGCTTCAGCTGGCACTGCAGACAGACCCAGCAACCCAAACACGGTGCCCAGTGTTTCAAAGTTGATGCCCAGCTCTGCCCCAATGCTGGCAAAGAAAACCCAACCCAACTTCCCAGCTCTTCCTTGCATATTCCCCTCAGTCCAAGCTCCCAAGGCAGCCCACAGCCCTGGCACACAGCCCAAGGCAGCTGCCCCACAGAGCATTACAGAAATAATTTGGTGCTGAGGAACCCAACCTGGGGGGTTTTGCCTACTCCCCAGCAGAGCAGGCACCTCCAGAGCCTGCCACAGCAGATCCACCCCTCCAGCCCCTCCCCTCCCAGCCTGAGCCCCCAGACAGGGCTCTTGCCACATGGCACAAGCAGCTGAAGGAAAGAAATTGTGCTCTGCCACCCCAGAACTCTCCCAGGAGGAATGATCTTGACTGCACTTGTCAGGAGAATCCCAAATGGCCTGCAAAAGGCCCTCCCAGTGCCACACAGCACAGCAGGCTGGGCAGCATGGTGGCACAGACAGTGCTGGCGTCCTCCAGGAACAAGGCTGAAGAGACAACTGCCTGGCAGACATGGCACAGGGAATTCTGTGCTGCTCAGCAACTGGGATTCAAATGTGGGGCCAGCTCCTGCTGCCAAACCACAGTGTAAACCCCTGGGAATTCAGCTTCAGCTAGGACAGGCTCATCTGCTGCAGACCTGATGAGATCATTCCAAGTTCCTGTTTAACAGGTGCCAGCTCCTTCTGCACCTGCTCTGTGCACAGGGAGCAGCCTGCCTCCACCAAGCTGAGAACAGCTGCTCAGCTCCCTCAGAGGCTGCAGAAAAGGTGACTGGAAGAAGGAACCAGGCTTGGGCATCCTTGCCCTGTGCCCAGAGCAGGGAACCTGAGCCAGGTAGAAAGAGGAAGCAAGCAAACTGTGCTTGTTAATAGGGAGGGGAAGCCACAGCCATCTTCCAACTTTTATTTCCATATAAAAAGGGGGGGAAATTATATCCTCTCCATAATGAAGGCAGGGAGAGCTCCCTCAGCTCTGAAGCTGCACTGCTGGCCAAGCTGGAGGAGCACAGGGTGGGTTCTGTCTTCTGAGGACAGGTTCTCATGCCAGCAGGATTGGCTCAACCCTTCCAAGGATAATGCTGCTCCTTCTCTGGCAGGAATGAAGGCCTGGCATGGGAGGATGCTTCCAGCAGCCTTGCCCTGGGGCCCAGCCCTTTCCAGGCAGGGCTGGGGCACCATGGCAACAGGGTATGATGAGGCCACATGAAGAGGATCTGCTGCAGCTCACAGCCTTTGGTCATCACTTGGCACAACTGCCTCATCCCAAAACTAAAAGAGTGACTCAGCTGGTTCAGTTCAAGGCCACCCAGGGCTAAGTGGCTTCCTGGCTGTGCAGGTGGCAGCCTGGCTGCTCCCCTTGGCCAGCTGGTTTGCAAGCCTAGGGCACAGGCAGGCTGCTGTCCTCCCCTGAGCTCTGCACCTCCTCCCCCTTAGTCTCTGCAGCAAGGCTGGTGGCCTCCAGCTTCCTCCTCTTCTTCAGATGGTGCAGGTGGGACTTGGATCTTGTGTGAGCTGGAGGAGGAGGCAAACACAGCAGTGACTTGTGGAGAAGGGACTCAGAGAATCATAAAATCATATGCTTGAGGTGATGGAGTCCAACCATAAGCCAGCATCTCCCTGGGCACAGCTCTCACACCATGTCCCCAAGCACCTCATCCAAATGGCTTCTGAACACCTCCAGGGATGGGGACTCCACCATGTCCCTCCCAATCTCCCTGTGCAGTGCAGAGCACTCTCCCTTCCCACAGGAAAGGGAATCCCAAGCCCTGCCCTGGCCATTTCTCAGGACCCTTCTGGGGCTCAGAGCTGGGCAACCCTTCCAAGGAAGGGCAGTCCAGGGACAAACCCTGGCTTTGTCTGTGCAGAAGGCTCCAGAGCATCAGGACTCAACTCTCCCAGCAAGCCTGCTGCCAGCTGAGACAGGCTGCTGGGAGGACAGGAGAAGGCAGAAGTGCCACCAAAGCAGCAGCAGCAGCACCCCTTGGGCTGTGGGTGAGGTTGTCCAACTCTCCACCACCCCTGGAGCTCTGTCAGCATCATTTGTAAGCCCAGAAGCTTGCACCACAGCACTGGGGATATGCTCTGCATCCCCAGAGCACCTGGGGATGGAGGCTGCAGCTGAGTTAAGCTTTTGCATAACTTCAGGGCAATGCCTCCAGCTAGCAGAGCAGTGCAGCAGGAGGCAGGATGGGAACAGAGGTGTGATGCCAAGGGTGCAACTTGTACTGGGCAAAGCAGGGCAGCAGGAACTGCATTTCAGTTTGAAATGAGCCAGTTAAGGGCAGCAAAACCTCCTGTAGCAGTGGCATTACCCAAGCAGAAAGTGCTGTGCCTAAGCAGACCAACACAGCCTTCTTAGCAGGGTGGTTTTGCTATTTCCAAGAGATCAGAGCAGCAATTAAAGCAGCAAACCCTTCAAGCAGGGCTTTAATTAACCCAGGGTTGGTGCTCACTGAATCAAGGCCCTCAGGTGTTTTCCAGTCATCCTTCTCTGCCAGAGGATGAAATTACAAGGCAAAGCTGCTGCTTTATCACAACACTGTGGGGTCACCCTCAGCTTGAAATAAAGCCTCACCTCTCACAATTTGTCACAAGCAGCACCAAAGCTCACAGTGGCTGGAAGAAGAGGCAGTTGCTGCTGCTTTCTGAGGGGCTGTGCACTCAGAAACCCATTAAATAAAGGTAAAGTTAACTAAAATTGGGAGTTTTCCAAAGCTGGTGGGGTAGAGGGAAGCATTTCCCAGACCCTTCTCTGAGTTGACTTCAAAACAGACCAGACTGCAGATCAAGTCAGCTCCCACTACTGCTTTCACTTCCCTTTCAGCTTCTACATTTTGCAGTTCCAAGCTGACATTCAGGCCTTGGACCATTTTTCTCCCACCATCTGGGGACTGGAAACAAATTCAGCTGGATGCAGAGCACAGCTGGTCTTGGTTGAGAGAGGCACTGGCATCATCTCTCAGAATGTGGGATGACAGCCCTGAGGACATGGAGATGCAGCTGTAGTGTTCTGGGGCAGGGGGAGAGCCTTGGGGAGTTCTCCCTCAGTCACAAAACTTGCTGGACCTGGAAGGATGGCACAGACCCTGAGAGCTTCCAGAGTCTTCTAGGAGGAGGCTGAGCTCCTTCAGAGCACCTCCAAGCTGAGGCTGGCTAAAATAACAATTACCCTTCCCAAGTGATCTCACTGCAATGAGCTTCCTGCTCTGAGCCAGCTTCCATCTTTGCTCCCAGGTAGTTTCCCAGCTCACCAGGAAGAAGCAACTCATCCAAATCCCAACAACCTGGGGACTTTATCTCTGCATTGTGTCTGTGCACACTGCACTTGGGCAGCACAGGGGAGGTTTACCAGTTCCATTTCTGCAGTTAGAAGTTTCCTCCACTACTTTTTGTTGTTGTTGCAATTTGTGTCTGATTCTCAGCAGGAGCTTCACAGCAGAGATAAATTCACTGAGTTAATCTGATTCCAGCTGAGCTCTTTTGAAGTAAGTCTATTGAAAATAGAAAATCCCTTTCTATTAACATTACAGCTAGGAATACTTCTTCTTTTTTTTTTTTTCCCTGTTAAATAAACCTCCCCAGACAAACAGGAGATATTGAAGCTGCTAAAAAGATGGAGACATTTTCATTTTCACACACACAAGAAACAGATTTGGCCTCTGCTTTCTGCCTCAAGTGCTGAAGAGGACCAGCAGCCCCCACTAGCCAAGCTCTGAGTACAGATGCCCAGGTCCAGCATGAAGACAGAGCATGGCAGTGTTTGTACTGGGGAAGGGAGGAAGCCTGGCAGATGGCTGCTGTGGCTCCTGCAGCCCCTCTGGGCTGGCAAATGGCTGCTCTCATATCCAGAGCTGTCATCAGTCCCTGCAAGCCCAAGATCATGTGCTGAGGGAGCACAACTGTCCTGCTCCATGCCTCTGCAGCACTGTGCTTGTTGGGCCCCATGCCAGGCCCTCTCCCCTGCCCACCCCCAGCCCCTACCTGCCCACTCCCTGTCCCCAATGATGAGTCTGTTGCAGAGCTGGCAGCGGTGGTGGCTCCGTTTGTTCTCCTCCACATCCCACTCCAGCTTCACAGGCTCTGCTGGGGGCTCACGTCCCTGGGGATTAAACCATGGCTCCAGTTGGATTCCACCCTGAAAATCTGACAAGAACCTGCCAAAGCCAGGCACCAAGGCCAGCAGGGCAGACTGCTGCAGCTCTACCATGCCAGGCAGAGGAGTCCCAGCAGCAGGAGAAGCTTTCGGCTTAGACAGCAGCCCCAGCCCCTACCATGGGCAGGAGAGCCAAGGCTGGGCACACGAGCAGACAGCTAAGTGCCAAGGCCTGCAGACCACCAAGAAGCTGGCTGCTCAGCCAGGGCTCCTGTGCCAGCTCCAGCTGCCCAGTACCTGGATGAAGCTCTCCACAATCTCCAGAGCTGGTTTCAGCACCTCCTCCTCCCACCGCGAGTGGTCAGACACCTCCAGGCCATACACTGGGGGCACGTTGGGCCCGGGTCCTGCAGAGACACACAAAAGCAGGTCACCACCAGTGTGTCCCCAGCATCACAGCCCAGCACCCCTGGGGCCACACTGCCAGCAGGGGGATCTGCTCTGTCTCGTGTGGCTGTCAAACGGCAGCAGCCTTTCCAGAGCCAAAATCACCAAAGATCTCAGCTTGAGGGGGACACCACCCAAGGAAAGAATAACAGCAAAGAATAACAACACCCAAGAGCTCCAGCAAGCATCTTCATGGCTGGCAGCCTGCCCTCAGGGCAGCAGTGTGAAACCCAAGCATGCCAAGAGCCCACCACAACAAACACTTTATCACAGCCACGGTCCACAGGAGGCTGCAGGAGATCCAAACAAGCTGGAGGCAGGCACTAAGCCACCACAGAAGGCTGACAAGGAGATGCAGGCATGGAGGCTGGATGAGGTTCCCACTCAAGAGCTGGAATTCCTTGTGTGGCTGCAGGGGCCAAGGCTCCTGGCTCACAGCAATGGGACACAGCAGGAGGTGTTTTACCAAAGCCTCAGCTCGATGAGGCATTCACTTGTCAGCTTGGCAAGTCTCCTGTGCACTCACAGCTCAGAAGCCAACTGCATCCTGGGCTGCACCACAAGAAGTGTGGCCAGAAAGCTGAGGGAGGGGATTCTGCTCCTCTGCTGCACTCTGCTTAGAGTCCCCTGCAGTGCTGGAGCAGCTCTTGAGTCACAGCACAGACAGGGACCTGTTGGAGCAGGGCCAGAGGAGGCCACAGCAATACTGGCAGGGCTGGAAGCCCTCTGCTGTGAGAGAGTTGGGAGTGTTCAGCCTGGAGAAGCAAAGGAGACCTTCTGGTGGCCTTTCAGTGCTTCAAGGATATGAGCAGAAAGCTGGGGACAGACTTTGGAGCAGGATCTGCTGGGACAGGACGAGGTTGGGGGGGAGTTGATGTGAAAGAGGGAGACTCAGACTGGAGAGGGAGGGGAGAAATTTCTCACGTTGAGGGTGGTGAGAGCCTGGCCCAGGTTTCCCAGATCTGTGGGAGCTGGAAAACCCTGGAACTATCCCAGGTCAAGTTTTCTGGGGCTCTAAGCTACCTGCTGTAGCTGCAGATGTCCCTGCTGGCTGCAGGGGGCTTGGACCAGGTGACCTTTAAAGATCCCTTCCAACCCAAACCTCTCTCTGGTTCAAAGCCACCCCCAGCCTGGCATGAGGACATCACAGCTGCAATCAGAGTAGCCACTGCCTCCAGCTCACCTGCCTGCAGACACTGGGCACAGAGGGCCCTGCTGGGACAAAGCCACCAAGGCTGCCCTGTGTGCCAGTGCCCGACAGGTGCTGCCTTTTCTTGCTGTAACCACAAACAAGCTCCCCACAGGGCTGCTCTGCAGCACACCTGCCACCAGAAAGGTGAGAAGCAGCCACCAAGCACATGGCTCCAAGAAAGCTCTTGCACCTCAGTCAAAGCCCAGCTTTTGATTCCAGTTTCTTCCTGCCTCTTTTTTTTTTCCCTTTAGTTTTGTTTTTGGGTTGGTTTTGTTTTTTTTTTTTTTGCATTATTGTTGGTTTGCCCCTGCCAGGCACCTTTCAACAAGTGCCCGGCTCCCAGCTGCTGCTGCTGGCCCTGCTCCAAGGCTGGGGCTGGGATGGGGAAGTCCTGCTGGCTCTCTGCCACCACAGTGAGCATGGCCCAGGCTAAGAGCAG
Organism: Semnornis frantzii; assembly: GCA_013399775.1. Taxonomy (NCBI): domain Eukaryota; kingdom Metazoa; phylum Chordata; class Aves; order Piciformes; family Ramphastidae; genus Semnornis; species Semnornis frantzii. The sequence continues at coordinate 37,844 of VWYK01101666.1, forward strand.
CCAGCAGGCTCCTGCTCCTAATCTGGAGGGCAGCTGTCAAGTGGGCTCTGCGCCCTGTGCAGGGAGCATGAGTGGGTGCATGGGGAGAGGGACTGTGCTGGGCACCCCCTCCTCCAGCCCCCTCAGCAGGACAGGCTGTAGGGATGCTGCAGCTCAAATCCTGGGTTCAGTTTTGGGGCCTCCACCCCAAGAAGGACATTTTGGGGCTGGAATGGGTCCAGAGAAAGGCAATGAAGCTGGTGGAGAGTCTGGAGGACAGAGGAGGAGCAGCTGAGGGAGCTGGGGGTGCTCAGCCTGGAGGAAAACAGGAGGTGTTGAGCTGGGAGCAGGGCTGAGATGTGAGAGGAGGGAGGGAGAGGTGAGGTGGGAGCAGGGAACTTACGCTTCAGGAAGCGGTTCCGGACCCACTTGTTCTGCCTCCGAGCATATCTCTTGGTCACCTGCTTGAGGGCCTGGATCCCTTGGAGGCAGAGGGAATCAACAAGAGCAGCTTTATTTTTATTTTTGTCAGGCAGGACAGAGCTGTTCAGGGGCTGCACTGTCCTCCTAACCCCCCAGCTGAAGGTTTCTCTGCACAAACACAGCCCAGGACTCCTCGTGCTGCCCAGGGTGGGCCCAGAGGATGGTTCACTGCTGCACAGCTCTTCAACCTTCAGTACCAGACTTAGCAGATCCCTCCCCAACCATCTCCTGAGCAGACACAACAAGGACCTTCTGCACCAGGCTTGTTTTCAAGCCTTTTATCACTTCTGTGGTTCACTCAGCTTCCACCTCTCCTTCACACTGAAGCCTCCTCAGCACTGACTGACTCTGCCTGGGACATCCACTGTGCTGAGGAGCAGAGCAGCTCTCTCTCCTAGCACAGTCCAGAATGACACATCCCATAGTACTGGGATCCACCAGATCCCTCCCCATCATCCTGCTGCTGAACCAGATGCTGAGTTCTGCTTCATTCCTTCCTTCCAGCCCTGCTCTCCACAGCTTTCATACCCCAGCTAGGACCCCATCAGCAGCGGACCAGCCCCAGACCCCAAGTCATGCTGTGCTCCATTGTGCAAGGAGGCCTAGAAGAAGGGAGGAACTGCTCTGGGTGTGCTCAGTGTTTCTCCAAACACCAGAAAAGGAGTCTCTGCCCCTCTGGGCTGGAAGAAGTGAAAGATGCAGAGAGAAAGATGCACCTCAACCCCAACAAGACCCATCCCAGGGTTTGAGCTTGCTTCAGACCACCAGGCAGTGTTCCCTGGAGCTGCAGGGGGGCACACAGGGAGCTCCTCCTACCTTTCTGCAGCAGCAGGGCACTGGTCTCAGGTGAGCAGTTCCCATCACTGACAAGGTACTCATGGAACTCCTTGAAGCCAATGGACTGGAAGATGCCATGCTGGTAATCCTGTCTGGAGAACAAGACAGGAAGGTCAAGACCATTTCCTCCTCCATCTCCACTCTCCTCAGAACAGCTGAAGTCTCTTGGTCCCACCCTGCAAGGAGCCCCTCGGGTGACACAAGCCCATGGGCTCAGAGGACAAGCCAAGCTGGGCACACAGAGTGGCGCATCTGATGCCAACCCCACATCAGCTTTGCTGTGTGAACACTGAGGCAGTACCAAGGAACTGTTACTGAGGGGCAATGGCATCACTTGGCAGGGCCAGCCCAGGCCAGGTGAATTCCACACTGAGGCCTTTGCTCTGTGAACCCTGATCTGTGGGGTCTGGAAGGGGAGGGCTAGGAGGTGCTGGAGGATTTGGCTGGTTCAGACCTCTCTGCTAAGGGCCCTCCCACAGAGCTAGGCACCCATCCCATCTGCTGGCCCTGCCACAGGAGCAGGCACTGCCAGGGGAGGCCTGGGAGCAGTGACACACTGGAGCTGCTGCACAGGGGGTCTTGGTTCTTCCGGGCTCCAGCAGGTGGTGCTGGGAGCAGGCCAGGAGCTGCCCCTCACCCACCGGTTCTCTGCCAGCCTCTCCTGGTTGTAGCGCAGGTGGAAGTCCCTCAGCTCCTCCAGCAGCCCCGCGGCCACCATCTCGTCCACTCGCTGCTCCAGACGCTGGTCCAGAGCTGGCAGGAGAGCAGAGCTCAGAGCTGTGCCCTCGGGCAGCTGGACAGTGTGCCAGGACTGGCACTGCCAGCCTCCTGCCCCAGCAGGTGAGAGGGACAAGCCTCTGTCACCCCCACTGAAGCCTCAGCAGGGAGGAGGTTGGGGCAGGAGCCAGCCCTAACCCTGCCTCCTGCTCAGCCAGCCAGGAGCCCACCCCTCACCTGCCTGGTCTGCATGGAGCCACAAGATGCAGCAATGTGGGTACTTCAGGGGCCCACCTAAGGGCCCCCCACCCTCCTCTGCCTGCTGCTGGTGCAAGATTTCACTATGAGGGATCCCAGTCTCTTCAAACACTTGGAGGCTCCTGTAAGCAGAGACAAAGAGAGCTGAGAGGCTGGGTGAGGGAGAGCTTTTCCCTCTCCCCAGCAGCCCTGGGGGCTCCAGCAAAGGCAACCGCAGACACTTGCTGTGATCCAGCCCTCTCATGTGGGGGGAGGGCAGGTTTCTGCTCCCCTCCTGTGCCCAGCATCCCAAGCACACCCAGGTCCTGGAGGTGCAATGCAGTGCAGAGCACAGCGATGGCACCCAAGGAGCCCAGAGCAGAGCCACCCACTCCTGCCTGGCACCGGGACAAGCCCTGCAGGGGCCCAGGTTCTGGCTCCAGCCCTGCTCTCTGCAGCAAGGCAGAGCTGCAGGGAAGGGGCCAGCGGTGCTGCTGCTGCAAAGACTTTGCCACCAGCTCAGCCCAGCCCAGCCAGGGAGGTGGAGGAAGCTGTGCTGGGTGCCCAACCCTCCATCCCCCTGCACCGTGCGAATGGGGTGGGCGTTGTGTTCTGCTCCCCCCGGGGCCAGGGCTCGGCTGGGATGGGCCTGCCGAAGCAGCAAGCCTGGTCTTGCTACCCTGCTGTTCCCACAGAGCTCAGCTATGTTACTCAGCCAGCACAGCAGCTTGCTCTTTAAATAGCTCCAGATAAACCCTGCTGCTGGGGCACGGCAGCAGGAGCAGCCCCGCAGTACAGCAGCCAGGAGCAAGGTGGTGTCCTGCGCCCCAAAGGTAGTTCAAGCTGGGAGTTGAGTGGCCAAAGGCCTCAGATCCCTCACCTGGGGTGGGAGAGCCTCTCTAGCTGTGTTCCCATGCACACAACTCCCTCGGGAAAAGCTGCTGGGCCCTGTCACCTGCTGCCCCCAGCAGCAGGAGCTCACCTGGCCAGTTTGCGCTTGTCGTGAGGGTGCAGCTTGGCTGCCATCTCTGGGTCCACCTGGCTCAGGCGGCGATGGAGCTCAACACCATCCAGCTGCTCCAGCTCCACTTTCCTGTCCAGGACTGGCCTGGGGGCCGTGGTGGCCTTCTCCTGTGGGGAACAAGGCAGCCCTGAGTCAGGCCACTCATCCACGTGCAAGGCCAGCACCAGCCCCAGCAGCTGAACAGGGCATTGTGCTTCTCCTTGCCTCACTCTAGCTTGGGGAGTACCACACTCAGTAGCAGGAATCCTGCCCTGAAGGTGGGGCTGACCCTTTCCCAGAGGATTACACTGCCCCCCCCCAAGTACCTTGGTGTTGACAAGGACCTTCCAGAGCAAGGACTCGATGTAGTAGTTGGTTCCTCCCACAACAATGGGGATCTTGTCTCGGGCAAAGATATCTTCAATGTGCCACAGTCAGGGAGCGTAAGCAGAGCTGCATGGCTGGGAGGGAGGACTGTGGGGAGCAGATAGGTGGGGCACAGGCTCCACTCCCCCAGCCCCAGAGAGCCATTGAGCCTGCAGGACAGGGTTACAGATGTCCCTCATCTCTCACTGTTAACCCTCTGCTACCTGTGCCAGGTACCACCAAACTTCAGGGACACTCAGGAAGGGCAATACCTGGCTCAGCACTGCTGCTTCCCCAACCAGCCCTGAGGAGCAGCAGCTCTTAGCATCAGCTGGGGAAGAGAAGCTCCAAGCCCCACTCGCCAGCAGCATCCTCTGAAAACTGGAGTTAGTTGTAGTGTGGAGAGTGCAAGGCTGATGCAAACACTGATGCCTCTTGCAGGCCTGGCTGTGGAGGGGGCAAGTCCATATCTGCTTGGCCAGGCAGGCTGCAGTGAAAGGATATCAGAGCCACAGCTTTGTCTCTGAAATCCACCACCGTGTAGTTGGCAACGAGGGGATCCACGAAGCTGATCATGTGGTGCCTGCACAGACGCTGCTCCTGGGCAGAAACCTTGTTGGTGATGATGTCCAAGCCCTTGTACACCTGGGGAAGAGAAGAGACCTCTGTGTCCCACAAAACCCCCACTGATTGCTGCCCCTTCCCCTAAGCACAGCCACTCTCTGCCCCTATCACCCTCCTGAGCCCCTCCTGGTCTCAGCACAGCCACAAGCCCTGCTCAGGCGAGGCAGCAGGAACCCTGCCAACACTTGCTCCTGCCAAGGCCAAACTGCCTCTCTCTGGTGTTTGTTCCTGCCCATGAGAGATGAACCATGAGTCCAACTGCTCACCACTGCCTTCCTGCTCTGCTGGAACCCTGTGGTTAGGGATGGAAAGGTTCAGTGAGCAATCAGAGAGCAGTGTCACAGCCCGGTCAGTGCACCCAGCCAAGCCCAGAGCTCTGCCACAATGAGGGCAGCTGCCTCCAAGCTGCCATCTCCTCATCTGCTGCCCTTGCAGCTAAAATTTCAGGTGTGCCTCTCTCCAAATGCTCCACTCATCTGGGAACAAGGATCACTGCTTCCTGTCACACACCAGTGTCTCTGGATGCAACATGCTCCACTTCATGGGGCCTTCTAAGCAAACACCAACTGTCTCAGCTCACACACCTTAAAAGCCTGGCATCAAAACCTGTTCTTACTGAGTCAGACAGGCACAGAGGAGAGCAAAAGACAGCAGTGCAGGTTGGTGGCCCCAGGAGAAAAGTGGCACTGTCCTGAACCAAGGTGCCAGGAGACATTGATCAGCAGCATCTCACTGCTTTGAGGTGCATCTTCAATCAGCCAGACAGCTAAAAGCAGAGCAGGAAGCTCCCAAACCAACCCCTTGGGAGCATTCTGGGTAAAATGCCAAGGCACCCTGTGATGCCAGCAGCAGGCACCTGAGCCACAGCCCAAACTCACCCTCCAGGCTGCAGAAAGCAGCAGCCACAGCCCAGGCTGTGCCTGCAGACCCAGGCAGTGCTCCCTCAGTTTGGTGTCCTGTCACCATGGCTGGGATGGGTCCCCTGAGCAAAGCCCTTGCAGATAAAAGTTACCTTTCACCCAGGAGAAGGGAAAATGACTCTCTACTCTGCTCCTCACAGCCCTCCTCAGCATGAGATGCCCCTGTGCTCTAAGGGCATGACTGCCAGGGGGTGCTGTAAGGCTTGGCAGGGCTGCAGACAAACAGGGATAAGAGATCCACAACCTGAGGGTGCTGGCAGCAGGCAGAAGGTCACAGGGGGGCACATAAATCCTTTCTGCCCAGCACAGCTTTGCATCATGCCAAGGACCAAGCACCCTCCGTGCCAGTTGGTGCAAGACTCTGCTTCAGGCCATGGTCACAGGGAGGGTTTGTTCACCTCTCAGCACCTTCTTGCTTGGAGCATTCTCCCAGCTTGGGATAAACTGGCTGATGGAAGAAAGGGCTGGAAAAATGGCTGTGCTCATTTCCTCCTCCATCACCCAGAAGCCTCCCCAGCCAGAGGGCCAGACTTCCCGAAACAAACTTCCCTCTAATCCCCTCTGAGAAGCTGCCAAGCCTCCGGCTGCAGCACAGCCTCTACCCACTGCCTCCCCTGGTCCCAGACAGAAGGACAAGGTGACACCGAGGTGACCCACAGGCAGAGGGGACACTGGGAGGTTAGTGGAGCAGGGAAGCCCGATCCCTGATCCCTGCCTGGAGCAGTCATGCGAGCTGCTGGGGCAGCTGAACCGGCTGCAGCCTGGCAGGCACTCCCTGCCTTGCTTAACTCTTGCACTTGCTGCTGGATGGTGAGGGCCAGGGCCAGCTCCTGCTCCAGTCCCTCAGCAGAGAAAGGCTTGCCCTGCGGGTAGGAAACGAGGAGGGAGCAGGAGGGCAACCAAATGCTCTTCCTTTCTGCCCTGCAGAAACCCAGCTGGCCCCAGGGGATGCTGAGCAGACAGGAGGAGAGGCCCAAGAGGCAGCTCTCTGCCAACATGCCCCGTGGCTGGCAGCGGCCTATTGATTCCCTTCCATTACCCAGCACCATTCAACACAGGCCTCCAGTCGGCACCGAAAGCCTTTGAATTCATCGAGTTTTGGCTCGGTGCCTTCTCTCTCCCCCCCCTGCGAGAGCCAGTCCAGACCTTCAGCTCCTCCAGCTCCCACTCGTCTGCCTGCAATCGCAGTCAACACAGAGGGGCTGATGGAGAGAGAGCTCCTGGTGCCCTGCGCGGGCAGAGCTGGGATTTACAGCTCAACCTCCAATCCCCCAAGGTTCTCCTGGAGATTAAACAGCGAGAGCCTCCCCAAACATCTAGCAACAAGAGGAGGAATGCGGTGTGAGTGTGTGGGCCGGGAGGAAACAAAGGCAGCCTTTTACACACACCCAGCAAAGCCCGGCGAAGGTTTCCACCAGCTGGCTGTCGGCAGAGCCTCGCTCCCAGCCGTCCTCCTGCCGCTCCTGTCTATTTTCAGTAGGCAGCTCAGATAAGCCTTTGTTGCTTTCTAAGGCCCCAAAACAGATTAGCAGCAGCCTGGAGCAGCAGGGCCTCCGAGACATCGAATCCGAGCCGGGGACTAAAGATGCTTAGCCTTGACGGCGTCCTCCCACCTCTGCTGCTGCTGCTGCTGCAACCCCCGGGGCAGGTCAGTCCCACAGCTCCCAGTGCTGGCCTGGAAGGTCGACGCTGCCTGTCCTCCCAAAGGATGGGGAAACTGAGGCAGGAGACACAAGCAGGGCTGTGTGGATGCTCAGGAAATGGTGAGGATGCTCAGCTCGAAGCCTGGACGAGGAGGAATGGGTTTAAACTGGCAGAGGGGAGATTGAAACTGGATGTTGGGAAGAAGTTTTTTACAGTGAGGGTGGTGAGACACTGGCACAGGTTGCCCAGGGAGGTTGTGGAGCACAGAATGGGATCTTCAATCACATTCTGTGCTTCTGTGCTCCACAACCTCCCTGGAGATGTTCAGGACTAGCTTGGAAGAGGCCTTGAGCAACCTGTTCTGGTGGGAACTCTATGGAACTGGATGATCTTTGAGGTCCCTTCCAACCTAAACCATCCTGTGATTCTATGACTGGCCACCAGTTTCATGCACAAACCCCAACTCTGTCCCTTTGTCACTCTGTCCTCCTCCCGAGTGCAGGGAGCACAGCTGCAAAGGTGACACATATAGCACAGGGACCTCAACCACCTCCAAGCCACCTACAGCTGGGAGAAGCATGAAGATTTCACAGGGGCCAAGGGATCTCTCAGCTGGAGAGGAGCACGGAGGGCCCGAACCAAGCCGGGGTGGCACAATTCACTCTCCTGCCACAAGAAGGATGTCAGCCAAGGCTCCCGAGCAGTCCTGACCTGACACACTGACCAGCAAACACACCCAGTGTGCTACAACAGGCTCTGCAGAAAGACTGCACTGCCACCTCTGAGGGTGCCATCCAAAAGGGACAGTGGGATCAGGGCTGGGGGCCCTTCAGCAAGCTGGCACCAGGGCTCACCGCTCAGCCATTCACTCCGTGGAATGACTTACTCCTAAAGGAACCTCACTGGGATGACAAAGGTCAACAGAAAGGACAAAAGAAAGATTAAGAGGCCATCAGATTAAGCAGAGCTCGAGCTGCAGGCAGGCAGCAGCTAAATCTGTAATTTGACCACAGCGACTCAGGGCCATGACGAAAACTTCCCGGAGATAGAGGGGTGTCTGTGTGCAGGAACAGGTGGGCCTGGGGCTCCCTGGCCCCTTCCCGAGCCTGGCTGCAGCTCCAGCAGCTGCCCAAAACACTGCCAGCATTTGTCGGAGCTCTGGAGAGCCCACACAGGACACGGGGATGAATGGAGAGAGGGAGCCGAGGGCGGCAGGGTCGCTGGCAGCTGTCAGTCGAGAATGAGCAATGGGAGGTTTAAAACGCTGCGACCCTTCCGCAGCGACACCGGCGCCAGCCCTGCGTGGCAGAGGGATAGGGCAGCGAGGAGACAATGTTTCACGGGAACAAAGCCAGCCAGAAAGCAGCCCCAGTTGGCTGGCTGCAGCCAGCCTAAGCAGGGCACGGGGGTTAGTGGAGCGTGGTGGGGGAGGCGCAGACAGGAGCCGCTCCAGGCCCAGCCTTCAGGCAGCCGAGGCTGCCTCGCCAGCCCGAGAGGCTTCGCCGCCAGCACGCAGCCTGCCGGGATAAAGCAGCAGAGCTGCTGGGCTCTCGCTCCACAGTCACGCTAGAATGAGATTAAAAGGAAAGGAGGACAAGAGCCACTCAAGCCCAGATGCCATTGGGTGCCTGCAGCCAGAGTCCTCCCAGCGCCTACATTCCCATAGTGGGACCTGAAACAACCAGAGCACAAAATCCACACTTCAAAACAGGCAGCAGCGTGAAAGGGGAAGGTGCAGCCGGCTCCAGCCACGCCTGCAGAGCTCGGGATGCAGCAGGAACCTCCTGTTCACAGGACTGCCCAAGTCAGTGACCTTACAGGTCTTTTCTCCTGATCCTAGAGGTCTTTCCCAGCCTTACTGGTTCCGTGCTGGACTCACTTGCTGTACATACACTACAGTCACCACGTGCATGGATGCCCAGAGAGGTTGTGGAGGCTCCAAGCCTGGAAGTGTTCAAAGCCAGCTTGGATGGGGCCTTGAGCAACCTGCTCTAGCAGGAAGCATCCCTGTCCACAGCACAGGGTTGGAATTAGATGATCTTTAAGGTTCCTTCCAACTCCAAACCATTCTGTGGTTCAACAGCCCAACAGTAAAGGCTGTTGTCTGCTGGGCTGGTGGTTATCACCAGGTCAGAGAACCAAACAGCATTCACAATGCCCAAACAGGCACCAACAGCCAAACAAAAGCTCCAGGGCCTGTCTAGATCAGGAAAGTCAGGAGTAGTAGAACCCTGCTGAAAGACATTTCTAATGCAAGCACTAGAGCAGAGTAACTCACCTTGGAAACTTAACAGCAGCCCCTCAAAAGCCACCTCAGCTCAGAGAGGGTCTGCAGAGAACACCAGCCCACAGGAGTCCCACCTTGGGCTGAAGGAGAGCAAGATGGACTCTCCAGTCCCCCTTCAGGGAGAACACACAAAGAGCTCAGGACACCAGCAGTGCCTGGTGATTCCCAACAGCTGGAGGACATCAGCCCAGGGCCAGATAGTGCTGGACAAAGCTTCTGCAGCCTGCCTGAACGTTTTACCCCTGCAGGCTTTTTGTCAATTCTGCTCAGACCTCAAACACTCTTTTCCCAAGAGCTTGAGGAAAACATGCCATAAATGTAAAGCTTTCTGATTGCTTCCTCCAAATTCAGCAGAGGAAGTTTTCACATTTAAGCTGTCTAGGATACAACCAACCAGCATCAGCAGCCTCCTAGAGGAAATCAGGAGGTGGCTGCAGGACAGCGGGAGTCAATCTCTGAGCAGCACAAAAGACAAAAAGGTGGTGTTGGCAGAAAAGAGCTTCTTTTAAAAGTGTAACAAATAGGTCAAATATTAATCTTGACAGAGAGTTCAGTCATTAAAGAACAGTGAAAGTGTTGACTAGGAAGGAAAATATTTTGCCAAACAATAAAAAAATTCCTGTGGGGGCTGAAATCTACATCCTGTGACAAAGCCCTTGTAGCTGAACACAATTAGGACAAAAAAAATCCAGAAAAGCAAGGAGGGGAGTGATGGCCTTCAGCTGCCACAAACTGGAACATGGAAACTTCAGTCTCAACATGAGGAGAAACTTCTTTGCTGTGAGGGTGCTGGAGCCCTGGAGCAGGCTGCCCAGAGAGGTTGTGGCTCACAGGATGTCAGGGGTTGGAAGGGACTCAAAGAGCTCATCCAGTCCAAGGCCCCTGCCAGAGCAGGAGCAGACAATCCAGCTCAGGGCACACAGGAACACATCCAGACAGGCCTGGAAAGGCTCCAGAGAAAGAGCCTCCACAGCCTCCCTGGGCAGCCTGTGCCAGGGCTCTGGGACCCTTCCAGGCAAGGAGTCGCCCTTGTGTTGAGCTGGAACCTCCTGTGCTGCAGCTTCCATCCATTGCTCCTTGGCCTATCCCATGGAGCAGGGAGTAGAGTCTGGCCCCTCTCCTGACCCCCAGCCTTCAGATATTTATAAACCTTTATTAGATCCCCACTCAGTCTTTTCTTCTCCAGACTAAGCAGCCTCAGGCCCCTCAGCCTCTCTTCATACAGCAGGGTTCCAGCCCCCTAATCTCCCCTCTAAGTCTCCTTCTCTGGACTTTCAGAACCCATCTGGATGTGTTCCTGGGTGATCCTGCTTTGGAAGGGGGGTTGGACTGGATGATCTCCAGAGGTTCCTTCCAACCTTTCAATGGTTCTATGGTATTACAACCTCCCCTGTGCTACATCCCAAAACCAGTTTCTAGAAGGGCAGCCAGGCCAGCGTGGCCAGCACTGCTGCCTCACCAGCCCTCCCAGCCAGAACATGAAGTATGACACAGGGACCCACCTGGACTGACACTGACCCTCCAGGACCTCAGTCCAGAGAGTTTTTTAGGTAGGACTCACACCACATCCCATGCAGTTGTCCATGGCACCAGATCCACATCTGCAGGAGCATCCCTGGATGTCACACTGCTGATTAACTCTCACTGCTGTGCTCCCTTAGTTAACTGCTCCTTGCACCTCCACATAGCTTTTTGTAGGTTAAAACTAAAATATTCTGTTGGTTTCCTTCCCAAATGTGAATTTATTGGGGTGGGAAGGTTGAACGAATTCATCTCTGTAGCTTTGGTTGGACTGCCTGTTGAGAGCTAACAGCCCCCAAAAGCAGGACACTGCTCACTCCAAGACAGGGACACTGGGACAGGGGTATCAAGAGTATACCCAAAAGGCAGGGTCTGTCCCTGGGGCTGTTCCTCACAGCCACTCAGCTGCAGGGTCTGGGGTCCCTGGGGGCGCACAGCCTGCGGCGGGGTCTGGGGTCCCCGGGGGCGCACAGCCTGCAGCCTCCACAGTGGACCTGTGCCCCGTGGGGACCAGGCCAGGCCAGGCCAGGCCAGCTCCCGGCACCCTCAGGCAGGCCCAGAGCCCCAGCAGGGATCCCCAGTCCGGCTCCAGCTCTCCCTGCTGCTGCCCAAGCGCGGCCACCTTCTTCCCCAGGCCCAGCCGCGGCCTTCCCCGGTCCCCAGGCCCGGTTGGGCCTCCACTGGGCCTGGCTCTTCAGTTCCCCAGTCCCCAGGCCTGGCTGCAGTCCCCTCTGGGCCTGGCTCTGCAGTTCCCCGATCCCCAGGCCCGGCTGCGGTTTCCTTGTTGCCTGGCTCCAGCTTTCCCCGGCCTCAAGCCCGGCGCCAACGTCCCCGGTTCCAGCGTCCCCCGGTTCCTGGGCCTGTCCCCGGCGCCCCCGCAGGCCTGCCCCCCGCGCCGCGGAGGCCGGGCCCGGCTGTACCTGCATGGAGTCGGCGCTGACGATCTCGCCGNTTGCCCTGGACTCCGGACTGGGTCCCCATCCCTGGCCTCGTCCCTGGCCGCTGCCCATCTCCACGGCCCCGGCCCCATTTGGGTTCCCCCAGGCACTCCTCCACCTATAGAACCACCCACACCTGAATCGTGTCCACAAGCGGGGTTCTGCCCGCGGCTACCTTTTATTTTTGGGGGGTGGGGTGGGTGTAGGTCGGGGTGGGATGCTGTTGCCATAGCAACGGGGCAGGAGGATGAGGAGGGGTTGCTGCCATAGCAACAGAGAGGGGAGCGTTGCCATGGCAACCGCAGCCTCCTCGGAGGCTCTTCCCCTCCTCATCGCCGCGGCAACACGGGGAGATGGGGAGCGGGCGGCTGTCTCCGTGGCGACGGAGAGGAGGGAAGGCAGGGAAACGGTTGCCACGGTGACGGCGGGAGGAGGGTATCCCCGCGGTGCCCACTCTCCCTGGCAACACACATCCTTTGCCATAGCAACACAGAGCAGCAGGCTTCGGGCCGGGGAGGGGTATGGGCAGCCAGCCCCCATCGGAGGGGAAGGGATTATCGCCGCCTCGGGAAACTGTCCTAAAAATTTGCCAGCCCAGGCGTGAAGGCAGCCCCCAGCCTGTGGCATCCCTGAGCTGGTTGAAGCTGCCCCACGCAGAACGGGGAGCAAAGCCGTGGTGGGAGAGCAGAGGTGGTTTGGGGGTGACAGTAGGAAGTGAGCAGCACAGAGCAGGGGGTGAGCAGGGCTGTGTGCATTAAAACAATAACTGTCAAGCCTGGAACTGCTGAATAGTGATGGTTACTGCAAAGTGCAGCACTGAAGCGAGGCAGAAAAGCCCTGTGTGTTTGTTTTGTTTTGTTTTTTTTCACTTAATAACACTGCCAGTTTGCTTTCATGGTCCTTACCACGGCAACACACAAGGAAATATCTGCTTTGGCATGCTTTGGTAACCAGGAAAGCTTCAGGTAGATGTTTACCTATGTGAGCTGTAAGCAGGAGAGCTCAAAGGTATGTGCCAAACTGCCACCATTCTTCACTTTGAGGACTAGTGGAAAACTAAAATTTCCACTGGTGAGGTTCTCAGCTCAGGCCATGAGATCTGCACATCATTTCCAGGAAAGAAAATGTGCCTTCAGCATAAAAAAATTAAAAAACACAAACCCAACAACCCACACTTTACTAAAAAGCCTTATCTGGAGGGTCACCTTGAGCTGAAAAAAGACACCAGGCTGCAAGTGTCGGTGTACACACACCCAAAATAAACGTTGGAGGGACCTTTACATCTGGGCTTTGTTTCCTGCGCATGGGTGAGGTGTCAGATTTAGGTCACCCTGCTCCCTCTTTAAACTGTGGTTCCCGTGAGCACTTTTTTAAACACAGCTCTAAAAAGGCTTTGCCATGGCATGATGCAACGTACAGAAAGTGTGAAATGCTGCCAGAACCAAAGGGAAGGGGTAGTAGAGAGCTTCTGAGCAGAATCATTGCTTTTTAAGGCTGGTTTCCCCCGGGTGATTTGAGTCTCCTGCAGCAGCAGCAGCAGCAGCAGCTCTCTTCTGCCTTCTCAGCAGTAACAGGATCCCATTTCCCTCCTGCATTTAGAATAAGACTTTTGCTACCAGTACGAAGGAAACCCAAAAGCATCAGGTTCAGGGAGAGCAGGGAGAACACACATGTATATAATTTCATCCACTCTGCAGATCTGGGTGCGGGAAGTTTTCTGATGCCCCTTGAAAGGGAGCAGATTGCACTCCCCCCACCCCTTATAGGGTTACAGGTCAGCTGCTGCCCCACACCGACCGCCCCGAGCCCCATTAGGTGCGTTTTGTGTTACAGCAAAGCTTTCTCTGAGCCCAGTGTGGGCTCACTGCCCCTCCTTGCCAATAAAACCACTTAAAAGGAGGAAAAAGAATCCAGGTGATTCATTTCCCTGGCCCCACCAGCGTGACAGCTTCTGTTTCCGTCACTGAGAGAAAGTCAGGACAAAGAGCTCGGTCTCTCTGGCAGAGAGGCAGCCAAGCTCTGGTGTAAAATATATTAATTTCTGTTCCTGTTGACAGCACCCTAAAAATACAGCAGCCCAGGCCAGTCCTCCCTAACCCCCACCCCCCACCTTGCCAGAAGCATTGTGGTGTGATGCATGGAAACCCCCAGCCACCTGCATGGAAAAAGCCAACCCAGGCTGTTGCAAACTTATTTATTTATGAAGCGTGAGGTAATGAAGAAAGTGCTAAATCCAACCACAGTGTTAACTCTAACAGCTCTCAGCAGGTCAGCAGGGACCCAAGGGTGCTGTCCCATGGTCTCACCCCTGCCAGCACCCCCAGGGAGGGGGACAAGAGATCTCTGCCACCCATGTACCCCACCACAGTTGGGCAGCAGGATGACACAGGCAGGGGGAGGCCTCAAAGGCAGCACAATTCTCCCCACTCCCCCAACCTGCCCCTCCAGCCAGGCTCCCTGCAAAGCCCAAAGCTTCATTGGGGATTTTAAGTGGCTGTTGGTGAGGAGGTGCTCACGAGGATGGGAAAGTGGGACACAAGGATGCTCACAAGGATGGGAAAGGGGAAGAAAAAAAAAAATCCCCTGTTATTGCAAATGGGTGGTTTGGAGAGCTGCAAGGGGGCCTCCATGAGGACTCAGCTCAAGGGTCTGGCAGAAACCAGCCCCTTCCTGATCTCCTTAAAGTGCAGCAGGACTGAGCCCTTTCCCCCACAGCAGGAACCCTCCTCCCCTTCAAAAAGGAAAAAAAAAAAAAATTATATATATATAAAAAATGCAAACTCTTTACCAATACTTCTCAAAAAGTGGTACAAAAATACAGTATAAAAACACAGCCTCCAGTATAAGACTTGCAGTTACAGCAGCAGTTTCTAGAACATAAAATCCAAGACAAGCTACTGCGTGAAAGTGGTAAGAAAGTGAGGTACGGTCCAGCCGAGCGAGGGGGTCACCCACGGGGTGCTGCTAGCCCTGGGGACAGACATCCCAAAGCCACCATCTCATGGGGAATCCATCCAGAGGTGTGCTCCATGCTGGGCTCCCCGTGTCTGCCTCCAGCTGTCCCTCTGAGCTGAAGCAGACAATGGTGTTTGGGATTTTTAGGGTGTGAGATGGACGCTCAGGGGCAGCTCCCAGTGATGCTGTGGGTGGTGAATGGCAAAGAGGGAGGGGGAATTGTAGGACCTCCAGGTTGGAAAAGACTTGGAGATAGAGTCCAACCATAGCCTGGCATCTCTCTGTACACCACTGTTAGACCGTGTTCCTAAGCTCCTCATCCAAATGTCTTTTAAACACCTCCATGGATGGGGACTCCACTGCCTCCCTGGGCAGCCCAGTGATGGTGGAGCAATTTTTGTGGAGTTAAGCCCATGAACTGAAGCACTCACCTGAGAAAGCTTCACTGAGGGCAGACAAGGAAGAAAACAACAACGACAAAAAAATCTTCAAACAGCCAGTGCCAAGAAGCAAGCCCCAGGCAGGCAATGTCACAGGGAGACCCCACACACACTGTGGCCCCATTCCCACAGCCAGCAGCACCGCCAGAGCCACCCCACCTGCGGTGACTGCCATCTGCTCCGGCTCCCTGGGACCAACAGTTCAACAACCAAGCCCAACCGAAACAAAACAATTGAAAAATGTGCAAATTGAGAGGGAGCTGCAGGGTGGCGAGGACCAGGGCGGGGGACACACGGGGTGCTAATGCCCCTTGAGGTGAGCAATCCGTTTGAGCAGCTGGGTCTGCTGCAGCCGCAGCTGCCGCTTCTCAGCCGCCATCCTCCTCTCGGCACTGATGAGGGACTGCAGGTACTCGGAGGATTTGCTCAGGATCACCACTTTGGGTGTCTTGGGGCAGCTGGCCAGCCCGGGCACCTGGTCCCGCAGGGCCAGGAAGCGTGAGCGCAGGTCGTTGCGCCGCTTGCGCTCCAGGTAGTTGTGGTTTTTCCTCTTGGCCACGTCCTCGCTGTCAGAGCCTGGGCTGCTGCCGGCTTTCGGCAAGCCGGGCTCGGGCAGAGCCGCGGCAGGGGCTGGCTCCGTGGCGCTCGGTGGCTGCTCCTCGTCCTGCTGGGGAGGCTCTGGTGGGGGACAGGCATCCGGCGGTGAGCGGGCAGCGTAGTTGTGCTGCTGCTGGTGGACGGAGATGTGGAAGCGTTTCATGCAGGGGTCCAGGGGGTCGGCACGCAAGGTGATGGTGACTGGCTTCCTCAGGCTGAGGGACTGTCTCTTCTCCACTGTCACCACGTCAATCTCCTCCCCTTCTGCTCGAAACAGGCACGGCAAAAAAAGTCACCATCAGCTGCAAGCCCTCGGTCACCCCACTGGGGCTCCCCACAGCCCCCAGGCAATCTTCCCACGGCCATCCCACAAGTTTCCTCAGGCACTGCAAAGGCACTCTGCGGTCTCCAGAAGGCACTGGGTGATTTAAATGTTGTTCCAACCACTGCATAGGAAGGAGCTTTACCCTCACAGAATTGGAGCAGGGATTTACTTCTGCCTCACTTCAGCACCAGGAGCAACGAGGGTCCAAGATAAAGCATCGTCAGGTAAGAAATACCCAATCCCCCCCTGCCTGGGATAGGGACAGCAGGAACAGGATGCTGAGGGACCTGAGAGAGCCCAACTCCAAAGTTCATCCCGGTCGGGAGCTTTCATGGGCCATTAGAATTGTAAATGAGGGAGGTAGGGGCAGAGCTGCCCTTTGTTCCCCTCGGCCGCAGCTTCCCACTTCGGTGACTTGTTACTTTTCACAAGTGATAAACCCCATTCAGCCCGGGGTCCTGGGGACAGAAGGGACAATCCCCCGCAGTGCAGGGGTGGGGGAGGGAGAGGTGAAGAGGTGCCCCTCCAACAGACTCGGTGAACCTCGAAGGCATTCCCAGGAGTCAGCGGCGGGAGGTTATCAAAGCCGTGAACAGCGAGACCCAAATAAAGCACAACTGGGCCCCAAGCCAGGGCTTGTCCCGCCCCAGCACAACCCAGTGGCATGGAGCTGGCCCTCGGGGACAGTGGAGTGACCTGGCTCCAGACACGCTTGGGATTGCTTTCCCTCTGCGAGAGCAGGAGAAGCTTTAGGAACGTGCTTCCATCTATTCACTTAGGTTTTATGGAGGGAAACAACCACTCAGTAAGTCTCCCGAGACGCCCAAACCTTCACCAACACATTGGGCAGCCCTCCTAAGATGTCCTGACACCCAGACCCTCATCCCTCCTGCGTCAGGGCCAGCAGTGGCCACAGGAGCTGAGCTCCAGGGCACTCTCCTGCTCGTGGCCCCAAACTCTCCACTCCCAGGCTCTGGGGGGGCTCTGTCCATCAAGCTCAAGCCACCCCACTACTGAAGCTACTGCGGGGAGCACAGCTGCCCCCACACAGCTCGGCGACCACACTCAGTGTCACAACCCGGCCGGTCTCAGCCACGTGTGTACACACAGCCCCCCCAGCCGCGCTCATTAATAAAAGTCAGACCGCGGGGCCCCGCCCCTCCAAGCCACCCATTGGCTGCCTGGCGGGGCCGGCCAACCGCATTCCCATCTCATTGGCCCCCGCTCCTGTCCATCACTGCTGCCCCTCTTATTGTTTGCAATCTGTTGCTTTTTGTTCGGTTCCCACGTGGCGCAGCCGGACCGGGACCGGCACCGGGACTCCACCAGCACCGAGACCCCCAGGGGTCCTCCCTCTTACCCCATCCAGCCTTCCTCCACAATTTGGCTTAAGCCTCTTAACGCCCGCGACCTGCTTACTGTCCCCAGGCTCTAATGGCATTAAGTCCCCTTCCCGCGCCGTGACTCACTGGCGCAGGTCGTTGCCACCGGCAGATTTATTAACGGGGTCAAGGCAACCGTGGGCCTCGTCATCGCTTCCACGGCAGCCGAGTCAGCCCGTGGGAGTGAAGGGAAAAGCGTATGCGCCCCCCGCTCCGGGGAGAGGGGCGCTGGGGGAAGCCTCCGGGGGTTGTAAAAGAGGGCTGCAAGTAGGCTTGAGGTGCGGGGGGCTGACACCGCATTGCCCTTGGCTGGTGAGTTTCGAAGGCAGCTTCGTTTCCCAGCTCGAGCCCCTCAGTCTAAATACACCCCCACCAACCCGCTCCCCACGGGGGACACGCAGTCGTGCCCCGGGGGTGGACTGAGACGCGCCAAAACTGATGCGGGATGTTCCTGTCCGTCCCACGCAGCCCCAGGGGACATTTTGCCTTTTGCCCCAAGGAAAACCCGTCCCGAGTGGGTCCCGTGAGTGGTGGGAGATACAGGGAGCAGGCCGGGTTATGAACCCGCAGCAAGAAAAGCCCAAACTTTCCCCCCGAGCTGCAAAACTTGCCCCTCATCAACCTGCCCAAGAAGCTCCCGTGGGGCCAGGACAAGCTAAAAAGGCCTCCAAAAACCCCCGCAGCCGGGGTGCGTGTGGGGAAGAGTCCCATACACCACCCCAACCCCCGAGAAGGGCAAGGGTCTCCCGAGCAGAAGCTCCGCTAGAAGAGAAGCAGCCGAACCCGCTTTGTTCCTGGGGCCGGGACCAGAGGGGCTCGTTTGGAGCCACAACAAAGGCACTGCCTTGGCTGGGAGGGTCCTACGTGTGCGGACACGCGTGGCTTCCCCACGGGTTGTAGCTGGGCTGGGGGACAGCTCTGCACCTCGATCCTTACCAGAATCGCTTTGGCCCTCGGAGCCCGAGGACGGGGGAATCTTGCTCTCGGCTAGCGGGCAGAGGAAGACGGCAGCGGGATCCACGCACTCGCTGACAGAACTGCTGAACCCCAAATCCTGCGCGAAGGAAGGCTTGTGGGGGGTGGCCCTTTGAGTGCCCGTGGAAAGTTTCTCCGTCATCGCCTTCTCAAGTCTCTCCCGGGCTGAAAACCCACTCCACATGCAATCCTTGAGGATGAAAGCGCTCAAGTTCCCGAAGATCTGCCCCGTCCCGATCAAATATTCCGGCTCTTCCCCGGCCAGGCAGTAGCGGGAGAACCATCCCGAGCGCTCCTCAGCCCCCGAGCAGCAGCTCTTCTCTCCGGGAGTCCCCAGGGGGGACAGCGGGGGCGTGGGTACCAGCTCGAACTTCTTCCAGATGTCCTCGCTGGGTGCCGTGGAGCGGTGGAAATCCTCCTGGGCGTCGTGGTCGTAGAAGTAGTGTTGGTAGGAGTCAAACTCCATCTCTGCGCGGAGCGTGTGCGCGTCTGTGTGTGTGCGCGAAGCTGCCGAGCTGGAAAGGCGNCGCCCGCCAATCGCTGTGCTGAGATTTGCATAGAGGGCGGAGGCTTGTTCTGTTCCCCGCCCACCGGGGGGGCACGATGTGAAGGATGCCGCGACCCCCCTGTCATGTTCTCCGTTCCCGTTAACGGGGATAGTAACGGAGCTATTGGCCAGTGTCCACTCGGGGCGCTGGCCTGCGGGACCCTTCCTGCAACCCCCAGAGCATCCCACCAGCTCCCAAGGCTGTCCTCAGCTCCCCAGAAAGGTCCAGGTTTTGGGTATCCTCCCTCTGGAAGCACTAAGGAGTGGACTCTTGCAAGGCAGATTTTGGCTGAGGATACCCAGGCCCACCACAGCTGTGCCACCAGCCTGGGCACACTCAGCTGAGAGTGATGGAAAGCAAACTGGAGAAGTGGGGACAGGTAACAGTCAGGCATCACTGACTACCAGAGACCACCCCAGGGTGCCTTTTCCCAGCCACCACTCCCTGCTTGGGCATGTTCCCACTTCCCCTTGGGCTCTCAAGCTGGCACTAGATCACTGCCACCACCCTCTGCCACAGACGCCCATCACTGCTGCTTGGCTGTTCCCTGCAGACATGGGCAGGGGAGTGACTTCCAGCCCCAAGCAGCAGTGGGGGTCACTTTGTGTCTGTGTCATGCCTGGGTTATTTCTGCAGAGGTGCCCCCACAGCCATCAATGCCCTCGCAGATCCACCCAAGAGCTTCACCTGTCTGAAACCACCAGCTGGAGGGACCAGGAGCTGCCAACACAGATGGGAAATAACAGGCCACAGGGAAGTTGGGATGGACTGGGCTACACCAGTGTTGTTCTTGCACCACCACCAGTGTTTTGTTCCATCATTGCTCTTCAAACTCAGCTGTGCCCCTGTGGTGCCCAGCACATCCAGCCTGGGGGGTTGGAAAGAGAAGTTCTGTCCTCTGGGATGCGGGCAGGGGCAGTGGGATGCTGCATCCTCCACTGCCAAGCTCTTTCTCCATTTCTCTAGGAAGGGCAATAGATATTGTGAAAACAGAGTGAGCCTTTCAGTGGTGCACTAACGACCCTGCTGTCACTGCACACACACACACACACACACACACGCACACACACACTCTCTCTCACACACACACACACTCACGAAGTCCACCCGGGATGAGCAGATTCTCTCAGTAGCCTGTGCTAGCCCAGTCCAGCCCCAGCACCCTCCCCTTGCCACCAGTAAGGTCAGACTCACAGGATCTGCCCTGGCCGATGCTGCTGGGAGCCGAGGGTCTGTGGTGTGGGTCCATCCTGCAGCACCAGCCCTGCAGGGAGGTATCTGCCCCAGTCCAGAGACCAGCCCAGTATATCCCAGTGCTGCCCAACATGATCCAGCACAGTCCAATGCAACCCACCACAGTCCAGCTCTTCCTAGCACAGTCCAGCATGATCCAGTGCAGCACAGCCCTGAGCAGCCCAGCCCAGCCTAGTGCAGCCCAGCACAGTCCAGCCCTCACCTGCACTATCCAGTACTTCCCAGCACAGCCCAGTGTGACCCTGCACGGACCACAAAAGCACAGCCCAGTACAGCCCTGTTCAGTACAGCTCTTCCCATCAGATCCCAGTACGATTCTGCGTGGGCCAGCACAGCCCAGCACAGATCAGAAATGCACAGCCCAATGCAGCCCAATGCAGCCCAGCATGGACAGGCCCAGAATGGGCAAGACCAGAATGGACAAGCCCAGTCCCCCGCAAACCAGCACTGCCCAGCACTGCCCAGCGCTGCCCAGTGTGGTCCAGCACAGCCTACCCCACTCCACCCTATCCCACTCCTCTCGGGTCCTCTTCGGTCCCCTCCCGACCCCTCTCGGCCCGTCTCGACCTGCCCAATCCCCACCTCTGGGAACCTCGCTGCTCCCCCTCTCTGTCCCGATCTTCCTGGGTCCCTCCGGTCCCCCGCAGTCCTCTCCGGTTCCGCGCCCCGGTCCCAGGCTCCTGCCGCCGCCACCGGCGGGCGCAGAGCGCCACCTGCTGGGGTTCGGGCAAGGCCGGGGCCCCGCGGGAAAACCACCGTCCGTGGGACAGCGGGGACAGGGTGAGGGGGGACATGCCCCATCGGGCACCCCCGGACCCCAAGGGGACCCCGAGATGCCGCTCTCCCCCTCCGCGTCCTCGCTGCGGAGACATCGGAGGAGCAAGGGGTGAGAGACCCCAGGCTGGTGGCTGTCCCCAGGATCCCCAAGCTTTTGGGGTGCCCCAGGGCTGCTCAAGCCCTTGCCCTGCTGGCGTGGGCTGCAGCTGAGCCCTACCAGCGTCCTGCATGTAGGCTGGAGCAGGAGTTCCAGGACCCACCCAGGCCCAGGAGCTGAGGCTGATGTTCTTGTGCTCCAGTTTCAGCACTGCTCTTGGTCCCCAGTCGAGTTGGGAGCCCTGGGCTTGTGCCAGCCAGGCTCCTCCAGCCCAAGGGCTGCTCCCAGCCTTTCTCCCTTCCCAGGAAGCAAGAGTGATGTCCTCTATTTCTCTGGAGGAAACGAATTGTCCCACCGACATCAAAGGAAGGGGCTATGGAGGTTCATCCTTCTCCAGTGCCATCGGTGCCAGCGGGGATGGAGGGGCATGACTGGGGACACATTGGCACAGACCTTCTGCTCCAACACCAATGCAGCCCCAGGCACAGGAGAAAAGGATTCTACAACCTATAGCTCTTGGCCATGTCTGCTTCCCCCTCCCTGCTGGTATCAGGGACCTCTCCAGCTTTTCCCAGGGTGAGGGAGGAGCTTGTCCCAGCCTCGACGGGCTTGGGATGCTTTGAAGGTGAGAAAGCACCACTGGAGAGGGCTGGAGGGGCCACGCAGCCCTTTCATCCCAGTTTCTCCAAGCACTTGGCAAACAGNAGTGCTCCAGGGGCTGCATCACAGCAAGTGACAACCCTTGGGGGGCTACCCACAAGCCAGGCCAGTATCTCGATGTACCCTCCCTCCCATTTGCACAGCTCCACAGCCAGCGTTGGGCTTGTGCCCTCAGCATTGGCACAGCTCCACAGGAGGTGGCACAGCTCCAGTGCCATGACGCAAGGCAGCTCCTGGGGTCCTCATGCCCTTTGGATCCCCACCGACAGCAAGGCTGGACTGTGACCCCTTCCCCATGGCAGACAGTCACCTTGGACCTCACGGGTGTCCTTGGGGTCACCCTGATCTGGGCACCTGGACTCTGCCTCTGGCTGTCCCCATCCTGCAGCAGCAGCAGCTTTTGAGCCACTGCCATGCCTGCAGGATCCCCAACTTTCCAGGGACAGCAGAAGCTGTGAGTCCCTGTGCCAACACATTCCAGCACCCCTCCTCAGTCTTGTGACATGGTCTTCAGGGTCCCACGCAGGAGGGGTGTGGGCAGGAGGGGTGTGGGTGGCACAAGGCAGTTGCTGCCACATCCCCTTTATGCCCCTGAAGCTGCTGGGCAGCTGCCTGCATCAGCCCTTGCAAAATGCCTGCCCAAGTCCCTGCCCAAATGACTGCAGGGCAGAGGAGCACCACAAAATACTGCCCAATCCTGAGTGACAGGGGACAGTGCTCACAGCCCCGGGGGTCAAGCTAGCCCTGGCATCTTGGGGGTGCAGCCACTTGCTCTGAACTCAGCAGGCAGTGAAATCCAGAGAAGGGAGAGGAAAACACAGGATGGGCTCCAGCCCTGCTGCCTCCTCACCGTGCATCTGCACTGCACCCGTTTTGCCCCCAGCATACCCTGGCTGATGCCAGGAGATCCCCTGAGGCCTGAAGAGGAGTTCTGCACATGGGCAGCACTGTGCCCAGGCTGGGGAGCCACACTGAGGCTGGCCTGTAGCCCCCCAGCAGGTCTGGGATCACCTTGCTGCCAGTTTGCCCCCAAGCCTGTGCTGCCTCTCCTGGCTAGCCCAGCCTGGCAGGGCTGGCTGGTTTCGGGTGCACTCACTCTTGCTCAGCTCCCGCTCCAGGCTGTGCCAGATCTGTGACAGCAGGGAGGCGTGGGTGGCAGGAAGGACGGCAGCACCCACTGGTACTCGCCCTGCACCCATTCCTAGCCCTGTCCCGAGGGCTAAGTCATGATCCCGGGGTTGAACCCTGTCCCTGTGGCTCAGCCGTGTCCAGCATTTGCATCCCAGCCCCTGAAATGTCACCCCCAGAACCCAGTGGTGTCCCCAGCTCAAAGGTGTTGAGGACAGGATGGTGTAGCATCACTCTCAGAGGGGTATTTGAGCTCTAGCCCATCACACTGAGCTGGTCCCGATGCCAAGGGTGACTTTGTGAGTTTCAACCACTTGTAGGTAGCATGGTGGAAGCTGCTGCACCAAGATCCTCACTGGCATCAGTCTTTGGGAGCTTATTAATTGCTGTGAGTACCCCCCCAGAGCATCTGCTCGGGTGGAAGGTCTAAAATCTTCTCCCCCCCTCCCCGGAAATTGTGCAATAGCAGATCTGGGGGAGAAAATCCTGCTAAGCCAGGGAAATCCAGGCCTTTCTGCTTCCCCTCCTTGGTATGTACCGCAGAGCTGCACCTATCTGCGGGCTCTCTGCCCCATCTCCAGCACAAAGGGCTGCTCATTGTTCCCCTCAAGCCTCCTTTGTCCAGGAGGCAGCTCCTCAAAGATCCGCTCAAGGACAGGAATGTCAAAAGCATCAGGAGCCCCTGAGACAAAGGGAGCGGAGCAATAGCGCCGGGGCCAAGCACAATGAGGAGCTGAGCACAAGGCGATCTTCACTCCGGGGAGCCTGCTCCCTGCGGGACAGGCGAATGCCACCACGGAAGGTCCCTCTGCTCCTGAGTCTTCTCTGCGGAGAGAAACTGAGGCACAGAGTGGGTGTGGGGGGCTGCACCGAGCCTGGAGGATCTTGGCTCAAACCTGTCCCCCGGTCATGTGTGCTGGGGGAGCAGAGAGCTTCGTGGTACCCAAATTCGTGCCTTGGGGGTGAGGCAGGGCTAGGCTCAGGCAGGGACACAAACCTGCGTGGATGTCCCCAGTGATGCTGCCTGGAGGACATCCTGTTGGGCTCGATCATCTCAGAGGTCTCTTCCAACCAAGACAATTCTCTGACTCTCTGAGATGGTCATCCCTAGTGAGAAGGTGTCCAGGGCCCTCTGCTCTGCACCAGCACCCGGGAGAGCAGAGTCCATCCAGTTCATCACATCTGTGCTGGCAGAGGTAGGCACAAGCCCACCTTGATACAAGGTTCCTGGAGGGCTTCCAGCTCACACCCAGGATGCCTGTCCTGGGGCTGCCCAGTGCCAGGTGCACCTGAGCCACCACAGCACAGCAGCGTGAGGAACCCAAGGCAGGTCTCTGCCAAACTGTCTGGGGAAGTGGCATTGCCCACACCTCACTCTCCTCTTTCTTCAAGGTGTTCCGTGTCACTGAACAAAGCCCTGTGTGGGCCATCGTGCCCAGTGGGTGGCATTCCCGGGTGCCCAGCATGTGTGTGCACAGGGCAGTGACGTATGGCAGTGCCGGGGAAACCCACGAGGGGACGGAAACTGTGAGTCAGTGGTGACACTGGCACAGTGCTCATCGAAGGGAAGTGCCTGGAGCTGTTGTGCCCCCACTCCACGCTGGGGACCATCCACCCTGCTTGTCCTCAGTGTCTCCTCAGGCTCTTCTGCACCCCAGGTCCCTGCTCGGTGCTCGTTGCCCATCCTCCTACCTGTCCTCCAGCCTGTTCCCATCCCCATGTTAATTGGAGCTCCACATCCAGCTCCAAGTGGCAATCAGGTGACAGCAGTGGTGCCACGCTGGCCCTGCTGGCTTGGCCCTGCTGTGCAGCCCCATTTCATCTCATCTCACAGTCTATCTAAGGGTGATCTTTGAACCCTGGCAGCCTGAGAAGAGCTGGTGGCTGTCACTGTGTGACATGGCACTGGCACAGCCATACTTGCACCTGCTCCAAGAGGTGCTGGGATCAACGTCCATGTGGCCGTCTAGGACAGAGGACACCACTGGTGGCCCAGGGAGAGGTTCTTGAGCCTGGGAGCCACCACCATGCACCAAAGCTGCTATGTAACACCCAAGGCCCACGGGCATTGGGGTGGGGGAGGGTGGGGGGGAAGCTCCTGCTTCACTTCTGCCCCCTGATAGGTCCACATGGGTGGGGTTGAGTGAGGCCATGTTGGGGCTGGCACTGAGAATCTCCAGTCCCCAACCCTTGCTAGCTGGTGCCATTGGGAACCCATGGGACAGAGAGGGTGACAGTATCTTTTCAGTCATGTTCCCTTGTAGGACAACAGTGTCCTCTGCCAAGAATGAAAGCATCTGGGGGGGGAGATGGAGGGACAGGGGGGATGCAGAAAGGGAAAGGATGAAGGACTGGCATGAAGGGAAGGGATGGAGTGAGGTCATGAGGGATGGGAATGAGGAATGAGGGAATGAAGACTTGAGGGGATGAGGAATTGGGGGATAGGAGGAATAAGGCAATGAGGGTGAGGGATGGAGGAATGAAGGTATGGGGATGGAAGGATGGAGGAATGAGGGGATGAGGATGAGGGATAAGGGAAGGAAAGGATGGGAAATTTGGATGGAAGAATTGGGGGATGAGGATTGAAAGTTGGGGAGTGCAAGACTGGAGGAGGATAGAGGGAGGAGAGGACGGAGGAGTGGGGAAAAGGAGGGTAAGGGATTCAGGAATGGAGAAATGGAGATTGGGATTTGGAGGATGCAGGATTGAAGGAATGAGGGAAAGGAGGGATGAGGGGATGG
>VWYK01101666.1:63995-81300 GCA_013399775.1 Semnornis frantzii
ACGTGGCACAGGTGCGGCGGGACCCGCGGGGGGGACACTGATATCGGGGGCAAGGAGAAACTGAAGCTCTCGGCTTGGCCCTCTGGAGGGATGCGCCTGGGGATCGCTGCTGGCCAGAGCCTCGCTGGAATCGAGGAGCGGGGGGCATCAGTCACGCAGTCTTGCGTGGGTGTCGGTCCGGGGGCTGCGGGGTTCCTCCAGGCAATACCACTGGGTCGCGGTGTCGGTCCTGCGGGATCTGTCCCGGGAATCCACAGCGTTTCTGGCTCGCTGGGAGGCAGGCAGAGAAGCACCCGCCCCCGAGGCACTCTTGTGCTGGCTGCAGTTGGGTTTGGGGGAGCTCTGCTCTGAGATGTGGAGCTTGGTGTGGGAAGAATCTCTCCAGCACTGAGAAACTGGGATGCCGTGCTTCAAAGCTTGAACAAAGGACCCCAAACTTCCCTCAAGATGGAGCCTCAAACCCACCCCCTGCTCCCAGTGGGGTCCCAGTGTGGTTGGGAAGTTCTCGAGTAGCCCTGGAAGGGGAGCCAGAGGCATAGGGCTTCGGGTGCCCTGACACAAGACCTTCTCCCTGCAGCTGGATCCGTTCTATGCCTCCATCATCCTGTTTGTGGGGCGAGCCTGGGATGCCATCACAGACCCCATGGTGGGCTTCTTCATCAGCAAAACGTCATGGACCCGTGTCGGCCGCCTGATGCCCTGGTAAGAGCCTCCTGTAGCACCTCCCATCCCTGCCCGATGTGTCACAGCACGTCCAGTCAGCCTTGGGTCTCCCTTGGCATGAGGTGTGCCAGGGCAGGATGTGCTGACTCCCTCTCTCATGCCACGTGCCCCCAAAATCCCAAAGTGGTGCCAACAAGTTGCAGCTTGAAGTCTGCAGCTGTTACTCTGACTGGTCCCAGGGCATCCCTGTGCAAATGAATGAGCTGTCCTCTGTGTCACTGCCCCTGCAGCGGCTCCAGCCTCCCTGAGAGCTGCTGGGATGCTGGACTTTGTCTCTTTGGTCATTGCT
This sequence comes from Semnornis frantzii, assembly GCA_013399775.1. Lineage (NCBI taxonomy): Eukaryota > Metazoa > Chordata > Aves > Piciformes > Ramphastidae > Semnornis > Semnornis frantzii. The sequence goes on from VWYK01101666.1 coordinate 65,008, forward strand.
GAGCCCTTGGCTGGTGACAAGGCCACACTGCCAGCAGAGCAGGTGGCATCGCACCCTCAGGGAGGAGGGACGGGGGTGTGTGTGTGTGTGCATGGTCCATGCCTGGTGGTGTGGTGCCAGCTGATGGTCACGAGGGTGCCCTTCTGGAAGGAAAACAGCTGTCATGGAGCTGGGTGTCTGCACGTGGGTACTTTTGCTGCCCGTGAGATCAGGAGGCTGAGCTAAGGAATGTGGAATGAAGTTGGAGTAGATGGGATGTGGCTTACAAAGCTCCAAAAGGCTCCTGCCTGCACCCAGGGCAAACTCAGGACACCCACAAACACCTGTCCCTGTGTGGGACGCTGAGCATTGTAGACTGCTAATGCCTAAGTGTGGGCACGCTGGCATGTCCTACACTAAAATAACCCACGGCCCGGGCCCTTGTGGGGCTGCTGAAATACAATGCAGCAAAGAGGGTGGGCATGGGGGGCAGTGGAATTAGAGGGACACGGTCCTTTCCCTGCAGATTATACCCTCTGCTTCCGGGGCTTTCCTGGAATAGCTCTGGGCTGTGGCAGTTGGCTGCTGGTAAAGCCAAGCTCCGCGCCTGGCCCGAAATAGTCTCTCTGCAGCCGCATGCACGTGTGCCAGGGGCTGGGGTCTGGAGATTAGGGCTGCGGGGTGGGGAGGGGGGCGGCAGCCGCCCCGGCCCTGCTGCCTGCGCTGCTGCGGCGGCAGAGGGGTGGGGATGCGGTGCCTGCCTCCCTCCCAGCCTCTCCGGCGTCCTTAAAATCAGCCAGAGCCTGCGGCTTGTGCTGGGCCCCCCAGCGCTGCCGGGGCAGCCTCCTGCCAGCAGCTTGCTGGCTCAAGGGCATCCTGCTGAGGCTGGTTTGGATGAAGTTGAGTTGGGTTTAAACCTTCTGGAACTTAGAGCTCGTGGGGCCGTGCAGCCCTAGGCTGAGGAGGCTGCGGAGCTGCTTGCTCTGCTGCCTCGGCTTCCCTCTGTGCAAAGGCAGCAGCTTGCAGGTGCTGCAGGGTGGTTTGGGAGCCTGCTGCCTGACCCCAGCGCTCAGCACCCATGAGGTGACTCTGCCGTGTGCGGGGCTTTGGTGCCCGAAGTTTCTGCCGGGCTCTGAGGGGATCTGTCCGGTGACACCAAGCTCCAGCAGCTCTAGCTCAAAGCTTGGGGGTGCTTTGACCCCTTGAAGGGTAGAGGGGACCTCCCCCCAGGGCCCATCAGCTCTTTCCCCTTCAGTTCTTTCTTTCCCAAACCTTTGTGCACGTTTTGCCCCAGCAGCCCATCCCCTAAGCTGCCTCCTGTGCCCTCAGGGCTCCCATTCTGCCCCCAGTCCCCGTTCCCTTGACCGCCTCGGACTGCTCCGCGGCTGAACTTTCCCTTGGAAGTGTCGGTGCCCGAAGAAGCCAGCGCTGACCTTCCTCCTCCTGTTCGCAAAGGGTTAAAAGTGCCGAGCAGGGCAGGGCCGTGGCACAAAGGAACACACCACGGCTGGTGGCCAATGAGCGGGCGGGCGCGTCCCGGGCAGCCTCCTCCGGGCGCCTTAATCACCTTGGCCTCGGTCAGGGGTAACTCGCAGTCGAGTCGCTTGGCCCAGGACTCAGCCCTGGTCACCCCTTGGCTCAGGACTCAGCCCTCCAGCCTCGACGTGGGGGGAAGGGGGGNGGGGGGGGGGGGGGGGTGGGGGGGGGGGGGCGGGCGGGGGGGGGGGGGGGGGGGGGGGGGGGGGGTTCGTTGGGTTCCCGCCGCGCGTTTTGACGTCGTTGCTAGTTCAAAACTTTCCCTCGGCTCTTCCACGTATGCGAGGGGTGATAAGCATGGGGAGAGGGAGGAGTGGCTGCAGCTGGCTCCCCCCTTTTCCTTTTCCTTCCCCTCCCCATCACCACCAGCGTCAGGCTGACGTGCGCTTGGAAAAATGTGCATGTGTTCGGTCCTGTGCAATGCCTCTGCCTGCTCTCCATCCATGGAGATTTAGCTTCTTGCTCTTCATCTACGCCTCCCATCCCCCACCTTCCCTTTATATTTAAACCTTGCGTCCTGTGCGTCAGCCCTGGCGGAAGGATCTGGCTGTGCCCCGGCGGTGGAGCTGCCAAGGGCCGGTCCTGGCCGTGCAAGGCTCTGTCCCGTGTCCGGTTCTCCTGGCGCTGTTCCAGCATGCAGCCTCCATCCAGCGGTTTGGGGAGCACCGAGGTGCCAGCAAACCTGTCCCTGTGGCAGACGTGGGGGTAACCTCCATACCTGTCTCGCTACCCTCCAGGAGTTGCACAGCCCCTCCCCGTACCCCCCTGAGTGATGGGAGGAACCTGGGTGCTTGTGGTGTCCTCAGGCTGCTGGCGCAGGGTAGAGCTGTCTCCTGGCTGGGTTGTAGCAGGACAAGGGTTACAAGAGGTGCTGGATGGAGTGGAGAGATGCTGTGGGTGGCTTCCCGCTGCCATCACCCTTGCTGACCGGTCCTGCTGGGACTCCTGCCAAGGCCCAGTGCTTGAGCAATCCACTCGTGTCCTCCCCTGTGCTTTGCATCCCATGTCCCTGTGCCTGCAGCTCTGGGAAGCTGAGCAGGGGTGAAGGGAGGAGCCAGGCTGCTGCTGGTTTGCCCCATCCCTGTCAGAAGGGAGGTGACCCCTGGGGCTTTTGGGGAGCTGGCAGCAATGCCAAGCTGATAGGAGGCATTTGGCTGGGAAGTGTGCAGGGCTGCTCCCCAGCCCTCGCTTGAGTGAGGGAGGTGATTGAATCCTGCTGAGCACACACCAGTGCTGCCTGGGGGAGAGGTTGGGGCCTGGGGTGGGAGTGGAAGGCATGAGCACATCACTGGCTTCCATCGAAGCTGGGTTGTGTGTTTCTGCAAATGAAACTTTTTCCCTGGAATTCCGAGTCAGCTCTGGCTCTCTTCACCCTCTGAGATCTGAGCCACTGCCTCCAGCCTGGTTTGAATCACCCCTAAGTGCTGGAGCAGGGTAAACCACCCCAGGACAACTCAGGAGCCCCCAGAATCAGATGCCTGAACCTCACTGGATGCATGGCAGGGTGGTGACCCGGGCTGGAGGGTGTTTGCCCAGGCACTGTGTGCTTGTGAGGCTAATGCTGTGTCTTCCCAAAGGATCATCTTCTCCACCCCGTTTGCTGTCACTGCTTACATCCTCATCTGGTTCGTGCCAGACATCTCCAGGGGCCAGGTGATGTGGTACCTCATCTTCTACTGCCTCTTCCAAACCCTGGTGACGGTGAGTTGGGCTCTGCACACACCCCCCGAGGGTGCTGGCTGAAGGGTGGAGAGGATGAATCCCTGCTCTCAGCTGGCTGGGCTGTGCAGGAGGGCAGGTCCCCATGCCCAGGCTAACTCTCCTGCTGCTGTTGCAGTGCTTCCATGTGCCCTACTCGGCGCTGACCATGTTCATCAGCAGGGAGCAGAGTGAGCGGGACTCGGCCACTGCCTACCGTAAGAGCATCTCCTTCCCTTCCTGCTGCTGCTGCTCAGCAGCTGGAATCTTGGTTAGATTTGGGATCTAAGCAATGCAAGGGCAGGGAGCTGGAATTCTTGGGGGAATTCAGAAGGTCCCCTAAGGCAGCACTTCCAGAGCAGTGGGTTCCCTTGGGTGAAGTTCAGCAGCAGGACACAGGCCGGGGTGCATGCAAGCTTTGAGAGGTGTGGACTGGCACTTATTTGTAGAACCATAGAATCAGTCTGGGTTTGGAAGGGACCACAAGGCTCAACCAGTTCCAACCCACCCTGCCATGCCCAGGGACACCTCACACCAGATCAGGCTGGCCACAGCCTCATCCAGCCTGGCCTTAAACACCTCCAGGGATGAGGCTTCCACCACCTCTCTGGGCAACCCCTGCCAGGCTCTCACCACCCTCATGCTGAAGAGCTTCTTCCCAACATCCAGTCTGAATCTACCCATTTCCAGCTTTGTTCCATTCCCCCCAGTCCTATCACTACCTGACATCCTAAAAAGTCCCTTCCCAGCTTTCTTGTAGGTCCCCTTAAAATACTGAGAGGCCACAATAAAGTGAATGAGCAGAGTAAATCCCATAGCAAGTTTAAAGCCTCTGTTCCTGCATTTCAGTCCAGTCTGGTGTTACTAATGTCTGGAACTGCCATTTGGGGTCAGGGTAAGAGCTGGAAATGGCCTCAAAGCAAGCCCTGGGTAGCTTCCTGCTGGTCTAAACACCCTGAATTTTGCAGCTGAGGCACAGTCCTCCTCCAGATGCCTTGCTGGAAGGGCTAATCTGGTCACAGGATGGTGTGTGATGAGCACCATTCTGAGCCTGAATTGCATCTCTGTTGAGCTCTCGTCCAGCAGACATCTTTGTCTTGTCTGGTGAGAGCTGGGCTGAAGGGGAGGTGGTGCCTGGAGCAGATGGGGGAATCTGAGCTGCTGAATCTTTCCTTGTGCTCTGTTGTAGAGCAGCAGGAGCAGCACAAGCAGATGTTGGCCTCTCTCCCTGCCTCAGTTTCCGCAGCCCTCTTTGATTTGAGGGGAGCTGCAGGATTGTTGAGCTGCCTGGAGAAGGGCAGGGAACTGCAGCTGGGGAGGCTCTGCTGCAGGGAGGGGTTTGGCACCCATGCCTGGAGTGCCCACTGGCCATACTTAGACCCCCTGACCTCTCCCTCCAGGTATGACAGTGGAAGTGCTGGGCTCTGTGCTGGGCACTGCTATCCAGGGCCAGATTGTGGGCAAGGTGGATACCCCCTGTGTGGAGAGCCCTCTCTTCATCAGCAAGCCCAACTCCTCGGTGGCCATGGAGGAGCTGAACATGACCCGCGACACAGGCTCCCTCACAGACACGGTGAGCCAGGGCTGGGGACTTGCTGGCAGCCACAGACACCTGCTCCTTGGATTTTTGACCCAGCTGGCTGCTAGGATGAGCCTCTCCCCTCACTGCTCCCTTCTCTTGCCCAGAGAAATGCCTACATGATCGCTGCAGGGGTCATCGGGGGGCTCTACATCCTCTGTGCCATCATCCTGTCACTGGGTGTGCGGGAGAAGAGAGGTGAGCCTTGGGGCATGCTCCAAACTCCTGGCAATGCCTCCTCAGCAGCCTGGCTCAGCTCTTGGCCTCTCATTCATGGGGCATGCCCCAGAGGAGAGGGGCAGCTGGAGCTGAGCTGTGGGTCTGGGGGCCTGGGGAAGGTGCTGCAGAAGGGCAGAGTATTGCCAGGGCATGTCCCAGCACAGCCCTGAGGACTTGGTGCTCTGCAAGATAAACCTTATCTTGTGCAGCTTTGGCTGCCAAGGTTGCTGCTGTCAGTTGGGGCATCCAAAGTCCAGCAGCTTCTGTCCTTCCTTCCCTCTGCTTTCAGCTCTGCTTATCCCAGGCAGATGAACCAGGCTGGGATCAGTCCTCTCTCCGTGGGGTGGAGGGACCCTTGCATGAGGGCAGGGAGGTTCCTGCAGCCATCACCCTGACTCCCTTGGGGTGGGATGCTGTAGGTGGGCAGGGGTTGGTGCAGCTCAGCAGCAGGTGTGAGGCAGTGGAGCCCTTGCACCTGATGGTCTCACATGGTCTAACCGCTCCCCAGAGTCCTCCCAGCTGCGGTCGGCCGAGCCTGCCTCCTTCTTCCAGGGGCTGAAGCTGGTGATGAACCACGGTGCCTACATCAAGCTCATTGCTGGCTTCCTCTTCACCTCCCTGGCCTTCATGGTAAGCACAGCTGGGCCTGGGGGGCTGCAAGAGGGACCAGCAGCAGCTCAGCTTGCACACGGCTGGGGGAAGAGCAGAGCAGGGCACAAAAGGATCCCTGGGGGCTGGGAGTGTGTGAGGCAGCAGCTCAGTGAGCCAGAGCTGCCCCGGGCAGAGGAAGGATGTGGCCTCCTGGCCTCAGATGGGTCAGTGAATGGCTGCTTTCTTCCCCTGCTTGTGCCGCCTTGTGAGCAGCAGCACATCCCTCCTGCTGCCTGCCCCCCTCCCCTAACCACTGCTTGCCTCCCCCACAGCTGCTGGAAGGTAACTTTGCCCTCTTCTGCACCTACACCCTGGGCTTCCGAAATGAGTTCCAGAATATCCTCCTGGCCATCATGGTGAGCATGGCCCTGTCCTGGAGCTCCTCAGGGCTAGGACTGCAGTGGGATGTGCTGTGGGATCCTGTGGGGCCTCCCCAGGAGCTGCTTATGGGATGGATGCTCCCTGGGCTGAGGGGTGGGATGCTGTGAGGCCACTATGGTCTGATGTGGGGACAGTGGCTGAAGGTCTCCTGGAAGGGAGGAGGAGCTGCCAAGTGTCCTGGTAAGACCAGACGGGTTGGCAGGAACAGCAAGGTCTTTGTTCCTTATGAAGGCAGCCAGAGATGGAGGAGATCAGGAGGCATGGAGACCTTTTGTCCAAATCCTGCCACTTCTCTCCCTTCCCCCCCCAGTTTTGAGAAAAGGATTGCAGTGTTTACTGCCAGAATGAAGGAGCAAAACAGCTCCTTGAAGACACATTCGAGCTTGCCTCATCCCTGGCAGCCCTTCCCACCCTCTCAGCTTGATGAGATGAGAAGGTACAAGGTGCCAAGGTCTGGCTCTTGGCCATGCTGTGTGCAGCAGCGACAAGGTCAGGTCCCTTCCCAGCAATGAGGATTGAGTCAAGTCCTCCATTTGTTTGGGCAGATGTCCTGGAACCTGCACCTGCTGGGTGCCAGGCTGGAGGAGGAGGTGGCCCCACACACCTGCTCCAATTGCAAGTTGTCCTTCCTGGGAGTGGAGGCAGGTGAGGGATGGGGTGAGGGCGGCAGCAGCAGCGTGGCTGTGCCAGCCCTGGGAGTGTGGAAATCAGAGGTGCTGGAATGGTGATGGGGGAAGGCTGTGTCCAGGAGCTTTTCCAGCAGAGAAGAGCTTGGCCAGCAAGTGCCACCATGCCCTTCTCTTCCCTCAGCTCTCGGCCACCTTGACCATTCCCCTCTGGCAGTGGTTCCTCACCCGCTTTGGGAAGAAGACTGCTGTCTACATGGGCATCTCGGTGAGTGGCTCCCCTCAAGTGCAGAGGAGCACATCAGGATGGTGCTTCCCACCTGGCTTGGGCAGGGCTGTGTCCCTCAGAGCCCAGAGCCTGGCTGGGGCTGCTGGTGGTGACAGTTTGGTGCCTGTCCCTCATCCTGCTCTTTGTGCTGTCACGGATGTGGCCAAGGCCAGCAGGAGTGTGGCTGCCATGGGGAGCTGGGGGAAGGCTGCACTGCTGCTTCCTCAGCTGTCTCAGACATGGAACACAAAGGCCTCAGCATCAGTCATAGCCTAACAACTCTCAGACCATGTCCCCCAGCTCCTCATTCAAACATCTTTTAAACCCCTCCAGGGATGGTAGCTCCACCACCTCCCCGGGCAGCCTGCTCCAGTGCCTGTCCCTGTGGTTGGAGGGCTGATGTGCATGGGGAGGGAAGGGGAAAGGCCAGAGGGTGTGGGTCAGGCACTGCTGACACAACCTGGTTTCTGTCCCCTCTCCAGTCTGCCATCCCCTTCCTCATCCTGGTGGCTGTCCTGGACAGTAATCTCATTGTCACCTACATCGTGGCCGTCGCAGCTGGGATCAGTGTTGCAGCTGCCTTCCTCCTGCCCTGGTGAGTGTGAGGTCCTGGCACTCAGCACTGCACCTTGAGAGCTGGGCAAAGTGCTCCCAGGGCCTGCTGGAGTGGTTGGAAATCCTTGGGAGGCCTCTTTTGTGTTGTTTTCAACCCAAGATGGGGCTCTCAGAGGGGAATCTCAGCAGGCAGAGGAGATGCTTGTTGGCTCAGTCCTCATGTTCACCATCTCGCTCTCCACACAGGTCCATGCTCCCAGATGTCATAGATGACTTCAAGCTGCAGCACCCTGACTCCCATGGCCATGAAGCTATCTTCTTCTCCTTCTATGTCTTCTTCACCAAGTTTGCCTCTGGGGTGTCCCTGGGCATCTCCACCCTCAGCTTAGAGTGAGTTCTTGCTTGAGAGCTGAGGGAGAGGGAGGGGAACAAAGCCTTGCACCTCTACATCCAAGCATCTCTGCTTCCTGAGGGCTGGGGCTGGGGTGGGAGGTCTAAATCCCACCGTGGCTCCAAACCTCTCCCTCTAGGGGCAGGTTTGGCATCCTACAAAACTCAGCTTCCTTTGCCTGAAGGTCCCTTTCTGTCCACAGCTTTGCAGGGTACCAGACCCGGGGCTGCTCCCAGCCCAGCGAGGTGAACACCACCCTGAAGATGCTGGTGTCAGCTGTGCCTGTGGGTCTGATCCTGCTGGGCCTGCTCCTCTTCAAGCTCTACCCCATCGATGAGGAGAAGCGGAAGAAAAACAAGAAAGCCCTGCAGGACCTCAGGTGGGTGCCAGCTTGTGCTCTGCAGGCAGCAAGCACCGCGTGCCAGCAGGGAGTGTGGAGGCAGGATCAGGCCCAGGCGGGTTGGGACACACTGTGACTTGTCCTCCAGCATCCGTGGGTGATGGGCTGAGGCAAGAGCTGCCTTTATCTCTCCAATCCTGACTTCCACAGAGGTGGTGTGAGGTGCTGGAGGCCAACGGGAGCCTGCCCCAGCTGCTGAAGAGAACTTGTCTGGGGACTGCGCAAAGCGGTGCCCTCCCTCCCGAGCCCTTCAGGGGCCCCTTTGCTCCAAGGCAGATGTTAGGTTATGGCTGGACTCAAGCTGAAGGCCTTTACCAGTCAGACAATTCGGGCTCAGAGTTGTTTTGGTTGGCAAAGCCTTCCAAGATCACCCAGTCCAACACCGCCGTGGCCATTGAACCATGTCCCCATGTGCCATGGCCACAGGGTTCTTGAATGCCTCCAAGGTGATCTCTCTGCTCTGCTCTCTAAGGCAGAGCTGTGCTCAGAGGCAGACCTTGCTCCGTGCCTCCTCCTCATCCATTTTCATTTTCCCCCCCCTCTCCAGGGAGGAGAGCAACAGCAGCTCAGACTCAGACAACACAGAGCTGGCCAGCATCGTGTGACCCCAGGCTGGGTCCATCCAGGGCTCTCCAAAGGACTTCTCCCCTCCAGGGCTGGCCCAGCCTGGTACTGCCACAGGCGTGCAGCATGAGGAGCACCTGGGAGAAGCCAGACAGAGCCTGCAGTGACTGGGACACAGGATCTGTGCTGGTCTTGTGCCTGCCACGGGATCCACAGAGCGCTGGTAGTGTACATTACACGAATTGACCCTCTGGAGCTTTGTGTGCCACGAGAACCAAGATTCCCTGCTGGCTCCTGGAGAAGAGAGAGCAGAAAAGCCTGGAGTTGGGATCCTCTTGGAGTTGAGATCCTGTCTGCCACTCGTGCCCCGTGGGGCCAGGGGTAATGGTTAGTGTACATTACACTGTCAATGTGGCCGCGCCGAGGACGTGAGCTCACCTCTGCTGTCTGTACATAGCACACTGACTTGCAAAGCTCTTCTCATTGGGGTTTTTTTCTAGACCCTAATTAACTTAAGGATGTAAATAAGAAACTGTTTGCTGTTTGTATATATCTGTACAGGAACCCACCCCTCGAGGACCTGTTAATATTAATTTACATAAAAGTGGGAGAAGGCAGCAGCATGGGTGGAGAGGCTTGGATTTGCTCAGCTTTTGGCTGTGGTGTTTTTGTGGATGTCAGCAAGCTCAGGATTCCCTCACATGCTGTGTGAGGTGCAGGATTTGACTTTTCCCTGAGCTGGAAGCAGAGGAATTCCATAATCCAGGCAGCAGACCGTGCCCAGCAGCCCCTTACCCTCCTGTGGCTGCCTGCTCCCTGCCTGCACTGCAGCAGCCCAACAAAGGCTCCATTCTCCTCTCCCTTTCAAGAGGGAGCACAGGGGGGGTGGAGGGAGGAATGGAATCAAAGTGAGGGCTGTGGAGATTGTGAACCCAGGGCTTGGAAACAGGAGGAGAGGCAGCTAGGGGGGCAGAGAGAAGGGGAATGTGGGCTGTGGGTGACACCCAACACTTCCTGCCAGGGCACAGAGCTGTGCAAGTGCTAATCCTCGTAGATATTTTTACCTTGCTCCTGCATTCCACTCCTCAGAGCAGGGATGGGGAGCAGAACTGTCCTGCTTCAGCAGCAAGTGCAGTGCTGAGGGGAAAAGTAGGATGCACCAGAGAGAATCATTTTTGCTTTGGGAAGACTCCCTAAGGTCATCCAATCCAACCATCAACCCCACGCCACTGTGGCCACTAAACCATGTCCCACAGTGCTGTGACCACACAATTTTTGAATACCTCCAGGGATGGTGACTCCTCCACCCCTCTGGGCAACCTCTTCCAACCCCTGACCACTCTTGCAGCACACAAGTTTTTCCCAAGCTCCAACCTGAACCTTCCCTGGCACAATTTCAGGCTTTGGTCTATCACTTAACATTAGGCAGAAGAGACCAACCCCAACCTCCCTTCAGGGAGCTATAGAGAGCCAGAAGGTCTCCCCTCAGCCTCCTTTTCTAAGACTGAACAGCTTCAGCTCCCTCCACCAGCCCCTTCAGCAGCCTTGTTGCCCTTTTATGAACCCTTCCAGCCCTTCAATGTCCTTTTAGGAGTGAGGGGTCCAAAACTGACCCCAATATTCAAGGTGTGCCCTTACCAGGGCCCAGCACAGGAGGACAATCCCTACCCTGGTCCTGCTGGCCACGCTACTCCTGCCACAGGTCAGGATGCTCTTGGTCTTCTTGGTCACCTGAGCAGCCACTTCTACAGCTGGGGCAGATGCCTGTTGTGAGGAGACTCTGCAAGCTCTGTCCCCATGGCCACTGCACTGCAGGGCTTCTGCTTTTTGTTCAGCACAGTTGTCACACCAAGGTCTTGGTGGGGTCAGAGCCTGAGCTGAGTGCAGCCTCCCTGCAGAGGAGGGGTTGGGGGGAAGGAAGCTTCATCCTTAGCTCCACATTTGGGTACAAAGGACTGGAATGAGGATTGGGGGGGGTTAAAAATAGCCAGAGGGATTAGACCTTAGCTGGGAGTGTTTAACTGGGCCCCACTCAGCCACCATGGTGCAGGTCATGGAGAGAAGCAAAAGGGATGATGCAAGGAGCTGGCTTTGTGCTGAGCAGAGGCAGTGTCAGGCATGACCTGAGTGTCCCCTGCTCCCCCAGGGATGGAGCTTGCAGCAAAGGAACATGGGCAGGACCATGGCAGTGTGCTCTGAATCTCCTGTGGCTGGGCAAGGAGGTGCCATGTGCACCCTCAGGGAGGAGGAGGAGGAGGAGGAGGGCATTGCTCCAGCCAAGCATAGAGCTCTGGATTGTTGCAAATGTACTGACCCCTGCCCTGGTCCTGGCCAGGCTCTGGAGGAGTCATCCTGGCCCTTGCTATGACCTGGCTGCCTCCAAGGGGTGTGGGCAGCATTTGCTGTCTCCAAGGATCTGGAGGATTGCTGCTGGTTTTCCAAAGGGCTGCAGCAGAAAGCAGCCACTTTTCCTTGCCTCCTCCTCTTCGGCTCTGTGGGGTTCTTACTGAGCCTCTCTTCAGGTTCTTTTGCAGCCAGCTCAAGTGACTAAAACCACACTGAGCTTGAACTGGGGCCCAGACATTCCTAGCTGAGCACACCTCTTCTGCTTGAGGGTTTTCAGAAAATAGGTGGGAAAGAGGGAAAAAGTGATTGTGGGAGTTGATAGCGCTGAGCCCTGGGCAGGACTCCAGCTTCGAGGCTGAGACTGAGTCTTGCTTCAGCCAGGATTACAGAAAGCTTTCACTGCAAGCAAGCAGAGAGGTTCTGCAGCATGGGGAGATGCTGCCTGCACCTAGAGCTGGCCTCCAGCAGCAGCTGTGCTACTGCTTAATCCACACCATCCTCCAGGATGCAGCAAGTGTCTGGGAAGCAGCTCCCTGCAGAGCTGGAGATCCATGGCTGCTGTGTCCTCTGGGCTGAGGCAGGGGCAGAGCTGAGCCTGTGAAATCAAAACCAGGAGGTGGGAAATGCAGGGAGGCAGCTGTGTGCTCAGCACCTGCTGAGCTGATGCCTGCAATGGCAGAGGGGCTGGGGCTGTGCTGCCCAGCAGCCCTGTGTGGGGCTGGGGCACAGCTCCAGTTGCCAGCTGGTGGGCTTTAGCTGGCTGCTGGGGCAAGGGTTACCCCTCTGGTGCCATGCACCTGGGGAGTCTTTCCTTTGAACTCAGGGGGCACTGCTGCCTGTGCTGGGGTGCAGGCTCAGCTCCTAGCACCCAGAGCTTGCTCAGTGGGGTGAGCAGGTGCCCCCCTCTCCTCATCAGAGGATGTCAGTGCACCCCACAGCCTTCCCAGAGCCTCCAGTCAAGCTGCAAGCCTGACCTTGAGCCCCATGGAAAGCTGCTGGGTGCTCAGTGAAAAGGGCTGAGCCCAAATTGGAGGGAGGCTCTGCCTGTCCTGCAGCACAGAGCTCTCAGAGGGATGTTTTGGGACCACAGAGCTGAGGGAAGCCAGCAATGGTCCACAGGGACTGGATGTGCTGGGGAAAGGGGAGAAGGGGGCTGGGAGGTAATGGGGCTCTTTAGTCTGGGGAAGAGAAGACTGAGAGGGGATCTAATAAATGTTTATAAATCTCTGAGGGCTGGGGGTCAGGAACAGGGGGGGACAGGCTCTGCTCACTGCTGCCTGGGATAGGACAAGGAGCAATGGATGGAAGCTGCAGCACAGGAGCTTCCAGCTCAACACAAGAGGCAACTTCTTGCCTAGAAGGGTCCCAGAGCCCTGGCACAGACTGCCCAGAGAGGCTGTGGAGTCTCCTTCTCTGGAGCCTTTCCAGGCCTGTCTGGATGTGTTCTGTGTGCCCTGAGCTGCATTGTCTGCTCCTGCTCTGGCAGGGGGCTTGGACCGGATGAGCTCTTTGGGTCCCTTCCCACCTCTGGCACCTGTGAGTGTGTGACTGCTGTTCACCCCAACTGCAGCAGGGCACTTGTCCTGGGAGGTAACTGTGGAGGGGGACAAGACCAAGCAAACATCAGTTGCAGCCTCCAAAGAGCAGCACAGGAACCTGCAGAACTTGCATCCTACTGACAGTCACCAAGAGTGGCTTTGCCAAGAGGCAGGTCCCCTCCTGGTCAAGGCAGCAGGAGTGACTGGAGGGACAGTCCCTGAGGTGAGAGTGGCCACGCTGTGTCTATTTACCCTAAATCAAGTGGAGGTGTGAAAAGTGCCTCCTTGCAGAGCATGAGGCATAACCCCATAACCCCATCTCTTATCTGCAGGGGGAGGGCAAAGATCTGTGGGGTTTATCTCACAGCAGGAGAGGTTTACAGCTGCTGCTGCTGTTCCCTTACCCAGGCTGCAGGGACCTGTGTGCTCCCCCTGCAGCAGAGATCACCAAGGGCTGCTTTTGTGGACACTTCAAGCTGAACCATGCCCAAACTGCCCCAGAAAGGGGTGCTGGGCAGTGCAGCCACCCCCCTCTGCTGGTACAGGTCCTTGGTGGGGACTGGATCAGGGAATGGATCCAGCTGGGAATTACCTCAGCCTGGGATGAAGCAGGATTGCTGGAGCAGGGCTGTGCTGGGTGGGGGCAGAGGTTGCTGGCCAGCAGGGCCACCTCACCAGCATGAGGTCTGTCACCAGCTGCAGAAGGCAGAGTTAACCCAGGGCCAGCTAACGTAGCCTGAGGGGCACAGGACAAAAGCATTCCTGGGTAGAACTGTCCCTAAGGGTCACTTTGTGCCACCCAGCTGAGGTCACTCACTTCATCTGCAAACAGAAACTGAAGGCTATCGACCTGTTTTGGGGGGCTTCAGTTAATGTTTTACAAAGCCACTGATTCCAAAGCTGTAAGCAGGCAGGTGCTGCAGCATGTGGCAAGAAACTTCTGCCACAGCTACCAAGAAACTCCCTCTTTTTTTTTTTCCCAGGAACAAAGCCTCAAATTGCTTTTACTAGGAAATGAAATGTTGTGTGCAAGGCAGCACTCAGGCTTGGCCTTCGTGAGGGATGGCTCAAGGAGCTCTGCCCTAGCCCCTGCTGGGGCTGTGTTTGCTGCTGTGGAGGAGCCTGAAGGCTGCTGAGCATCACAAAGACCTGGGCTGGAGCTCAGTCAAGTTCCTTCCTCACCCCACAGCAGGGCCAAGTGCTCTCCTTCAGCTGCCACAAGGCCAAAGGCACTGTCCAGGGGCCACAAAAGCATTTTAGCCATTTTGTGGCTGCTTCATTTTAGTAATTTCACAACTAAAGAAAAAGGAGCAACTCTTCCCTTGGCTCTTGGGGATGAGGCAGCAAAGCACCTGGCAGCAGCACCAGGAAGCTGTAAACTCTTTCCCTGAAGCCAGGACAGTGACTGCCACACATGCTGACGTGGTTTATGGGCACCAGGATCCCCTGCAGAGCACTGACCTGGCAATAAGCAGCACTTCCATGACCCAGCCTTACCAGGAACTTGATCTGTGTTCTTTCAGGAACCACATTCAGCTGAACTGACCCACCCCAGAAGCAAACACACCAGTCTGGGGCTGGGTTGCAATATCCCCAGTGAGCCACATTCTTCCTCTCCTCCTCCTCTGGTTCCTCTCCTCAGTCTTGCTTCCTCCTCTCAGATGCAGCCCAGGAGGATGACTCCAGCCTGTGCTACTCAGCAGAGTCACAGCAAGGCAGGGCATGGCTGGGGCTTCACCACTGTGACCCTTAGATGATGCTGGAAGTGAGAGCAAAGAGGTGGTTGCATCTCATTTTCTGTTCTGCAACGTGCCAATTGATCCTAAAGTGATCAGGGCCTGGAGAATAAATCTTATGAAGAGCAACTGAGGGAGCTGGGGAGGGTTAGTGTGAGGAAGAGGAGGCTGAGGGCAGAGCTCATTGCTGTCTACAGCTACCTGAAGGGACATTGTGGAGAGGCTGCTGCTGGGCTCTGCTCACAGGGAACTGCAGACAGAACAAGGGGGAATGGCCTCAAGCTGAGGCTGGGGAGGTTTAGATTGGACATTGGGAAAAAGTTTTTCATGGAGAGAGTGATCAGGGATTGGCATGAGCTGCCCAGGGAGGTGCTGGAGTCACTCAGCCTGGGTGTGTTTAAGGTTGGTTTGGATGTGGTGCTTGGGGCTATGGTTTAAGGTGAATCTTGTAGAGCAGGGTTCTAGGTTGGGCTTGGTGCTCCTGAGGGCTTTGCCAGCCTGGATGCTTCTGTGATTCTGTGACTGATCTTAGTGGAGGCAGCTGCAAGAGGCAGACCAGGTGCTGACAGGGTGGAAAATGAGGCCAGAAAACCAAGCAAACAGCACCAGTGACTGCAGGAAGCTGTTTGTCTCTCTGCAGGCTTCAGATTAACTGGAAAGGATGATGTGAGGGCAGTGGTGCAAGTCCAGCTGGGCTCTGCTTTGCCAGGGCAGTGGATGGGAGTCGGGAGGGACAGAGAGGGGAGAGGAGAGACAGAGAGGGGACAGAGAGGAGAGAGGGGACAGTGGTGAGCTCCCCGGGGAGACACACAGCTCCTAGTCACTGTCCGCTCAGCAACACAAACCCTGGGAGGGTTCTGAACGCCTCCAGAGCTCGCAGGAGCACGAAGCTGGAGGAGACAGCCTCACTAGATGTCAGCAGAGCCACGCTGCCAGCCTCCAGCCCATCCCAGGCTTGGCTCCAGTTGGGATCCCGCAGTCGGAGCCCGGATCTGCGCTGCGGAGCTGAGCGCTGGACTGGCCTCGCTCCCAGCGCAGGCTGCGGCAGCTGTGACCATCTATGGTAGCAGCGCAGAGGGCAGGAAGCGCTGCAAGACTCATCCGACCTCGCTGGGGTTTTTCCTCCTTCCCATCCTGTCAACGTGTCCCAGCCCTCGCTGCGGCAGATGCTCTGTTTGTTTGTCTGTCTGCACAGACCCCAGGCTCCCTCCTCAGGGCTGCTAGGACCCCAAAACACAAAGCAAAGCTCCAGGTCCCTCCCTGCCCTTTCGCTAACCGTGGCAGCAAACACTTTCTTGGAGCAAATCCTGCCCTAATGGTAAAAGCAGGCAGCAGAGCCTCCTGCGGGAACAATGAACTCTGTTGAACTCCTCAATCCAAGTTGTTTTTCCCTTGACCGGGTCAGTTTCAGTCTCTCCAGAAACAACGCTGGGACAGTATTCACCCACCCCTCTGCAAAATGCTTTGAGACCCTCAGTCGGTGAACACGAGGCTGCAAAGTGCCTGTACTCCTGGAAACACGTAGGAGTTGTTCGATGCTTGGGACGAGCCAGCACAGACCAGCAGCAGCAGCATCCTTGCTACACAAAGGCATCAACGACAAGCATCCCTGGCAAACGGCACCGGCGGTCCAGCCCTCCCCCAGACCTGCTCGGGGGGTGTCTCAGTTGCCCCATCTTGGGGGCTCTAAGCCCCTCCCAGCCCCCCGTGTGGGCATCTCGGGCACTTTGAGGTTTCTGGTGATCCCCAACCCCTTTCCGGAGGTCCTTGTCCTCCCTAGGGGTCTCGAAGCCTTCCCAGCCCCTATGTGGGGGACTGGGGCACCT
>VWYK01101669.1:6080-19164 GCA_013399775.1 Semnornis frantzii
TGGCAGGGGGGTTGGACTGGATGATCCCTTTGGGTCCCTTCCAACCCCTGACACCCTGTGAGCTGTGATCTCTAAGGTCCCTTCAGACCTAAGCCATTCTATCTCAGAATCACAGACTGTTAGCCATTGGGAGGGACTTCCAGAGATCATTGGGTCCAACCCCCTTGCCAAGGCAAGATCTCCTAGGGCAGGCCACCTAGGAAGACATCCAGGTTGGCTTTGAAAGCTTCCAGAGAAGGAGACTCCACAGCCTGTCTGGGCAGCCTGTGCCACTGCTCTCTCTCCCTCACTGTAATGAATGTTCTCCTCACGTCGAGGTGGAACCTGCTGTGTTCTAGCTTATCTCTACACTTCTATGGAGTTGGTCTAGGCCTGTGAGTGCTATTTTAGTGAAAGGTGGCAGGCACCTGAATCCCTGTGCTGAAGCTGTGAAGTGTTTGGCTGCTGAGTTATCCCTAACATGCTCTGTGTGGCAATCTCTTGTAGTATGTGATCGAGTCGCAGCTGCGCCTGCACGGCCTCGATGTGGAGACCAGCATGGTCCTGCTGCAGCCACGTCAGGTGGGTGACACACCTGCCACTCTTGCTTGCTCTGCTGAGGGCAGAGGTGTGTTTCACAGCACAGCAGTCATACATTCTCACAGGGTGTCAGGGGTTGGAAGGGACCCAAAGAGCTCATCCAGTCCAACCTCCCTGCCAGAGCAGGACCAGACAGTGCAGCTCAGGGCACACAGAACACATCCAGACAGGCCTGGAAAGGCTCCAGAGAAGGAGACTCCACAACCTCTCTGGGCAGCCTGTGCCAGTGTCTCACCACCCTCACTGCAAACAACTTTTTCCTAACATCCAAATTCAATCTCCCTTCTGCCACTTCAAAACCATTCCTCCTCCTCCTGTCATTCCCAGACTTTGTCAATAGTCCCTCCCCAGCCTTCCTGCAGCCCCCTTCAGATCCTGCAAGGCCACTCCAAGCTCTCCTGGAAACCTTTTCCTCTCCAGGCTGCAGAGCCCCAACTCTCTCAGCCTGTCCTCACAGCAGAGCTGCTGCAGCCCTCTCAGCATCTTGCTGGCCTCCTCTGCACTGGCTCCAACACTTCCATGTCCTTCCTGTGCTGGGGGCTCCAGATCTGCCCCCAGGACTGCAGGTGGGGTGTGAGGAGAGCAGAGCAGAGGGGCAGAATCCCCTCCCTTGCCCTACTGCCCACACTGCTCTTGCTGCAGCCCATTTTCTAATTGCCTCTTTCAACTGGGCTATTGGCCTCATAGCAAAAAAATCCCACCAAACCAAATATTATTGTCTTCTTTTCCTGTGTCCAAATCCTGACAGCACCCTGCAGTATATAGTAGCTCACTGAGAAATCTCAGCATCCTTTTAAGGTCCTAAGGCATCTTTTTAAGGTGCTAATTGCCTCTTTCAGCTGGGCCATTGGCCTTACAGCTAAAAACAAAGCCACCAAACCCAATAATATTGTCTCTAGTTCTCCTGTGCTCAAAACCTGACAGCATCCTGCAGTACATAGTAGCTCACTGAGAAACCTCAGCATCCTTTTCAGGTCCTGAGGCAGAATGTTGCCATGGCACACCCAGCAGCAACCTGGGTGTCAGCAGAGCCCAGGGGAAAGGGCTGCAGTTCAGGCTGATGGGAAGGGCTGCCTGGCTTCACTGCTGCAGCATGAGGAACTTTGCCTCCTCACTACAGACTGATGGTGACCTTTTGCTTCTGAAATCTGAGTCATCTTGTGAGGAAAGAGCCCACTCCTGGGTGCTTGATAGATGTGCAAAGATTGGTGAGACAATAAACAGTTCCTTGCAATTCAACAGTCTTGCCCAGGCTCTTTTCAGTAACAAGACTAATTTAATTCCAGCTTTCCACTGCCTAATTGATCCCAAGGTGGTGGTGTGTTTTACATGCTGCCTTGCTAGGAAGGCAGGAGGAGGATGGGACAGTAATTTTCCAACAAAGACTCAAGAATAAAGGTTTATTGTGGGTTGTTTTTCTTTCCTTGGTCTGTTTTGTTTGAAAATCCTCTTTATTTAATGACCTCAGGTTTGGGGGATTTGGTGCTTTTGATGATGTGAGACTTATTGTTTTTGAAAGAGAAATATGGCAGGTTTCTAATAGCTTCCAGTGGGATCTGAAGTTGATCAGGGAAGTACAGAGTGAAACTGATGGGCAACTTTCAAGTGCCACCAAGGCAAGTCATTAAATATGCTGCTTGCAGCAGGATTATTGTGGGCTTTGGTTTTTAGTGTCAATTAAAACTGTCTGAAATATTAAAAAAAAGCATGAAGAATGGTGGAATGTGGACTGAGTAGATTTCTCATCACTGGCACCTTCAAGATTTCAGTTTGCTAATGAATTTTGGGGTTGTTGTTTTTAAGGCAAGTTACTCAGAGGCTACTTCCCAGCACTACCCTTGCGCATCGTTACCACCCTCAGCATTTGCTTTTTGATCTCCTTATGCAAGCAGTGATAAAATATAGGTTGTGAAATAAGGGATGGCAGTTTCATTACTGCCAGAGTTGATGTAAAATGTGTGCTTTAACTTGGCTTCAGGGGGAGGAAACCTTGAGGACTGAAGATATCCTTGCTGCAATCGAGAAGGAAGGGGACTCCATCGCCGTCATTATGTTCAGTGGGGTGCAGTACTACACAGGGCAGTTGTTTGACATCCCCAGGATAACAGAGGCTGGCCAAAAAAAGGTAGGATTGCTCCAAACCCACCCTTTTTAACACTGCTTTTAGATCTTTTTTTTTTTTTTTTTCTTTGCAAAGTATTTTGTCATTTCTGCTCTTTGGTGCTGCAAAACAGAGTGCATGTGGAAAGCTGTGGGGCTCTGAATAAGAGAGTCCCTCTGTGCACAGACCCTCTAGGGACTGTGGGCTCCATGAGGAAACAGCAGTCTTGCAGGCTGTGTCCTGGCTACTCCACTGGGAGTCACTGCTAGAAAGGGAAAAGTTGGGAAGGGCAATTTTTGGAACAGAAGACCTGAGTTCATAGAATGTAAGGTTGGAAGGGACCTCAAAGATCATAGAATCATAGATTGTAAGGTTGGAAGGGACCTCAAGGATCATAGAATCATAGAATGTAAGGTTGGAAGGGACCTCAAAGATCATCCAGTTCCAAGCCCCTGCCATAGGCAGGGACACCTCCCACTAGCACAGGTCACTCAAGGCCTCCTCCAACCTGGCCTTGAACACCTCCAGGGAGGGAGCAGCCACAACCTCCCTGGGCAACCTGTGCCAGTGTCTCACCACCCTCACTGCAAACAACTTCCTCCTAACATCCACTTTCAATCTCCCCTCTCACACTTCAAACCCATTCCCCTTGTCCTGCCATTCCCAGACCTTGTCAGTAGTCCCTCCCCAGCCTTCCTGCAGCCCCCTTCAGATCCTGCAAGGCCACTCCAAGCTCTCCTGGAAGCCTTCTCCTCTCCAGGCTGCAGAGCCCCAACTCTCTCAGCCTGTCCTCACAGCAGAGCTGCTGCAGCCCTCTCAGCATCTTGGTGGCCTCCTCTGCACTGGCTTCAACACTTCCATGTCCTTCCTGTGCTGGAGACAGTTCCACGAAATATGGAAAAAAAAAAAAAAATCCTATTTGCAGGGATTCAGGGACCCTGAACAGTGTTGCTAAGTGCTTTGGTTGCAGAAAAAGATCTGCTGTGTTTTGAGAGATGAGAGAATCACAGAATGGTAGGGGTTGGAAGGGACCTCTGGAGATTATCCAGTCCAAGCCCTCTGTCAGAGCAGGATCAGCTCAAGCAGGTTGCCCAGGGATGCATCCAGGTGGGTTCTGAATGACTCCACCATCCCTGGACAGCCTGTTCTAGGGCTTCACCACCCTCAAATGTTCCTCTCTTGTTTAGGTGGCACTTTCTATATTCCAGTTTGTGCCTGTTACCTCCTGTCCTGTCACAGGGCAACACCAAACAAAGACTGGTCCCATTCTCCTCACACCCACCCTTTAAGTACTGGTAAGGTTCCTCTACAGTCTCCTCCAGACTAAAAAGCCCCAAGCCCCTCAGTCTGTCTTCATAAATATCTTCACAGCCTTTTACTGTATCCTCTCAAGCCATTCCCTGTCTCTCTTGAACTGGGGAGCCCAGAACAGGACACAGTACACCAGATGAGGCCTCACCAGGGCAGAGTAGAGGGGGGACGAGAACCTCCCTCAGCCTGCTGGCCACTCTCTTCTTGCTGCACCCCAGGATTCAGGACTGTTCACTTCTGCAGGGCTTTTCTGGAAGGGCACAAATTCAAGAGGTTCAGTGGAGGAGGAGGAATCATAGCTCTGACTCTTCAAAATTTAAGCTGTGTTAGATTTCTGCTTTCTTTTGGCAGGCTTCCATGATTTTCCTCCTGTCCTGCAGCCATGCCGTGGCAATATTTGCCCCCAGTGAGCATGGGGGTGAGCTCCCTGCAGAGCCAGTAGTGTTCAGACTCAGCTGAGCAGGTTTTCCAGAGACAGACACTAAGTGGAGGACATCAATGTCACAAGAGAACTGTGTTTTAGTGGCACTTGCAGGCTGTGTGTCCTGTGGGCCTGGCTGTAAAGCTTCCATAACTATCCCAACTGCTTTAGCAGTTCAGGAGGAAATAGCTTGTAATTAAGTCTTGTCAACAGCAGGCCACCAGTCTTTCTGTAGGGACAGCTTTTTGCTGGGTGTTCCTTACAGCACAGATTACATCAGGCAAAGATAAGCTGCTGTTAGTGTGGTGCATTTTAGACAACCCAGCTGTGATGTTTGAACTCTCTGGAGAGGTTCCTGGCTCACAACAGGTGATGCATCTTCTCTTGTACTACAGGGGGGCTCCAGGGAATTTTTCTGGAGGTCAGAGAGTAAGTTATGCTGCTGGAAAGTGATGGTAAAGTCTCCCTGGGGAGAGCAGAGCAGGTGTGAGAGGTAGTGCAGGGCCTGTGGGACAGAGAAAGGGCAATGTTCCCACAGAGCAGCACCTGCTGACACAATTTGTCCTGAACACAGTACAGACAGAGACCAACTTCTGACAGGGGTGCAGAAACAGTGGGAAAAAGAAGTTAGGAAACCAGGTGCAAGGGGCAGCAGGGCTGTCTGCTAGCTCCACACATCTTGGAAAGCATCAGCTTCATGGTGCCTGCTTCAGGCTCTCCCAATGTGCTATTTGCTGACCATACATGAACAAAGAGGCTACACTGAAGTGTTTGAAAGGAAAAGTGGGTGATTGACAGGGTGATTGACAGGGTGATTGACAGCCACCCACTGCTCACTCTTAGAATCACAGAATCAGCCAGGTTGGAAGGGAGCTCCAAACTCACCCAGTCCAACCTAGCACCCAGCCCTAGCCAAGCAACCAGACCATGGCACTAAGTGCCCCATCCAAGCTTGGCTTCAACACCTCCAGGGACAATGACTCCACCACCTTGTTCTTAGCAGAGAGAGTGATTGGCATGGGAATGGGCTGCCCAGGGAGGTGGTGGAGTGCCCATCCCTGGAGGTGTTGAAGCAAAGCCACTTAGTGCCATGGTCTGGTTGCTTGGCTAGGGCTGGATGCTAGGTTGGGCTGGGTGAGCTTGGAGCTCCCTTCCAGCCTGGCTGATTCTGTGCTTCTATGTTACTGTACTTAAAAAGAGAAAGGAGTTCAGCTTGGAGAGCTGCTTGGGTAGCCACTGAGCTTGAGTAGCAGGAGGCAGCCCTGGTTTGTTTTCCCTGCTGTCAGATACACTCAGCTCAGTGTCCCTATGAATCCTGCCCCTGGGTTAAGTGATGCTTATATGTTTATACAAAGCACTCTGCAACACCCTGTTACACCACACTTAAACATCTGCACATGGCAAATATTTGCTGTAACAGCTCTGGAGACAGTGACTCGTGAAGAGTTTGCTGTTGTGGTACTGCAAGAGGCAGTCTTGTGTCATGGACACTTGCCTTAGGCTCAGGGCTTCTGCTCACCACCAAGCCCCCAGTTGCAGAATCTTCACAAACTCTTGGCTGCATTGCTCTTCTCAGGGCTGCTGCTGGCTTAGAGGAGAGCAAGGAAACAACTGCTGAACCAGTCACCAGTACCCATGTCATGTGCATGGCCTTCATTTCTGCTTGGTGGCATCTTGCCAGTTGCTGTCCCCAGGCTGGCAAGCTTCCAGGGCAGTAGGTGTGTGGATTTAACAACTGCATCTCCACTTGGGGCTCTTCGGCCTGCAGAAGAGAAGGCTTCCAGGAGACCTTGGAGTAGCCTTCCAATATCTGAAGGGGGCTACAGGAAAGCTGGGGAGGGACTATCGACAAGGTCTTGCAGTGCCAGGACAAGGGGCAATGGGTCTGAAGTGTCAGAGGGGAGATTGAAAGTGGATGTTAGGAGGAAGTTGTTTGCAGTGAGGGTGGTGAGACACTGGCACAGGTTGCCCAGGGAGGTTGTGGCTGCTCCCTCCCTGGATGTGTTGAAGGCCAGGTTGGAGGAGGCCTTGAGTGACCTGTGCTAGTGGGAGGTGTCCCTGCCTATGGCAGGGGGTTGGAACTGGATGAGCTTTGAGGTCCCTTCCAACCTTACCATTCTATGATTCTATGATCTCCTTCAAGAGTTTCTGGTGAAACCACAAGTGGTTATAATGATGGTGTTATACCTGACACATTCTCACAGGAAGGCTGGAAGCCCTTTCAAAATGTGGATTAGGAGAGGATAAGCCCAAGAAGTCATGTTCATAGAATGGTAAGCTGTCCATGTCCTTCCTGTGCGGGGGGCTCCAGAACTGCCCCCAGGACTCCAGCTGGGGTCTGAGGAGAGCAGAGCCAAGGGGCACAATCCCCTCCCTTGCCCTGCTGCCCACACTGCTCGTGCTGCAGCCCAGCACACAGTTGCTGTCTGGGCTGCACTCACACTGCAGCCTCATCTTGAGCTTTTCCTCACCCCACACCCCCAGGGCCTGTTCCTCAGGGCTGCTCTCAGCCATTCCCCACCCAGCCTGGAGTTGTACTTGGGATTGTGCCTATCCACATGTTCATTGTGAGAATGCAAGGCCCCTTCCCTGGTTGTGGAGAGTGATGAATGACCCCATGCTCAGGAACAGAAAAAAACAGGTTGAGGAGAGCTGACAAGGGAGGAAATCAGAAGGGGGAAAATACAAGGTGGAAGTGTCACTTGAGAAGAGGAGGGGAAAAACAAACCCTAAAATCACTTGTCAGCCAATTCAGCAGAGAGAGAAGTCCTGCACAGATGGTCCTAATGATTCCTTCATTGTACAATTGAAATAAAATCCTATCAGAGCTTGGCTAGAAATTTCAGCTGTGAGCTCAGGAGGTCTGGGAAATGTCCTAGGATTCCTGAGGTCAATCATTTATGAATTAAGTTACTGATTTCCTTTTCCATTTTTTAAGCCAATTGCCTAAGCCCTCTGCAATACGTTCGGATTCCTCCCCGAGCGAAAGCTCCTCACATAGACAGCTTCATTAAGTCATTAAATATTAAATGAACTAAATTAAGCTTGAAAAATGACCTCAGGCTATTTTTCCCATCTCGGGTCTCTCAGATAAATCAAAATTACTACGTATTGTGCGAGAGGCTGATCAGCAGGCTGAGGAGGAGGTGGCAGCTCTGCTCCCGTCGTGCTGCGGAGGACGGAGGGGCTGCGGCGCTCGGGTCTGCCTGGCTCGTGCGAGGCTGCAGCTCTCAAACACCATTTTAATTTCAGAAGTGATACTGTCCTTTCCCCCGACTCTGTGCCGTATGTAAAGTATTTTAATCTCTCGAGGCCCAGTAGGAAGAGCTTTAAGATCCTTCATCTCCATTTCTCTTCCTGTCTCTCTTGCTAAATGTCCCGGCTTCGGCGGCGTGAAGCTGTCATTTCTCTCCCTCTCTCCAAATGTCATTGTCCATGCTGAGTCGTTACCTGCTGGTTATCAGCAGCTACCCAGACACTTTGCAGAAATGACTTTTAGATGTGAGAGAATGGAAGGGGAGAGGCAGGGGGAGAGAGGGAGCACACGTCCTCTCCTGCGCCCGCAGCAGATGGAGAGCTGCCTTTCCCCCATGCTCGCCTGGGGAAGCGCCGTTCCCACGCAGCCCTGGCTCTGCGTGGCTCGTGCAGGGGGTGGGGGAGAGCTGTTTGAGTTTGTTGTGCTTGTGCCATGCAATCTGTGTGGCTAAACATTGTCTGTTTGTGCCACTCGAGTGCCAGACGCCTCCCAGGAAGGCAAACCCAGCGCCACCCAACAAAGTGGCGCGAGTGGGCGGCGCGGAGATGGCGCAGGAAGAATGCCAGCCCTGAACCCACAGCTCCAGGCTGTGCCTTCTCCAGAGATTCAGTGGTGCCTGGCAGGGCTTGCCAACCAGTTTCAGTGTGCTGGGGAGCTGCTAAAGCAGGGCAGGAAGATGAGCCCATGGGTGGCCATCCTGTGGGAGGGTTGGGAGCGTGTGGCGTGGGTGCCAGCTGGTGTTGGTGCCCAGGAAGGATTATGCATGTGGAGGGTACAGGTATAGGGGTGCCTATGGAGCCTCACTACAGGGCACCCAACCTGCTGCTCTCTTAAGGAGTCTTCTCTTACCTCCCATCTACTCTATATTCCTCATTTGTCATCTTGAACATAGAATGGTTTAGGTTGGAAGGGACCTCAAAGCTCAGCCAGTTCCAACTAGAACTGCAGCAAAAGGCACCATTGGTATTAACCATTTCCATTTGCTTTTGGACTAGCATGGGTCAAGATTCATAGACTCATAGAATGGTTTAGGTTGGAAGGCACCTCAAAGCTCAGCCAGTTCCAAGCCCCTGCCATAGGCAGGGACACCTCCCACTAGAACAGGTTGCTCAAGGTCTCATCCAGCCTGGTCCTGAACACCTCCCTGGGCAACCTGTGCCAGTGTCTCACCATCCTCACTGCAAACAACTTCCTCCTAACATCCACTTTCAGTCTCCCCTCTGACACTTCAAACCCATTCCCCTTGTCCTGCCATTCCCAGACCTTGTCAATAGTCCCTCCACAGCCCTCCTGTAGCTCCCTTCAGATCCTGCAAGGCCACTCCAAGGTCTCCTGGAAGCCTTCTCTTCTGCAGGCTGCAGAGCCCCAACTCTCTCAGCCTGTCCTCACAGCAGAGCNCAACCAGTGAAGCCTGATCATGTTCTTCCTGCTTTCCACTACAACCAATGAAACCTGATCATGTTCTTCCTGCTTTCCACTGCAACCAGTGAAGCCTGATCATGTTCTTCCTGCTTTCCACTACAACCAATGAAACCTGATCATGTTCTTCCTGCTTTCCACTGCAACCAGTGAAGCCTGATCATGTTCTTCCTGCTTTCCACTACAACCAATGAAACCTGATCATGTTCTTCCTGCTTTCCACTGCAACCAGTGAAGCCTGATCATGTTCTTCCTGCTTTCCACTACAACCAATGAAACCTGATCATGTTCTTCCTGCTTTCCACTGCAACCAGTGAAGCCTGATCATGTTCTTCCTGCTTTCCACTACAACCAATGAAACCTGATCATGTTCTTCCTGCTTTCCACTGCAACCAATGAATCTCTCACAGCAGTTCTTAAAACAAAAAAAAAGAAAAAAAGGAAAATACATGTGGGACACCTTCAGTCACCTGGAGCTTGGAAGTTAATGCCTTAAAACCCTACCAATGCCTTTGTGTTCAATAGCAGATTGCCTTCAGCTTGCTGTAGCTTATTTCTCTGAACCAAGGCCGTTGTGTTTCTGAGTGAGAGCATCCCCAAGGGCATTCATTCTGCTTCAGCTTCTCTGTGCCAGCTTCAGCACTTGGGTTGGTCTGTCTCAGCTCACTTCTGTGTGTCCCTGTGAAGAAAAGACTGTGGAAGCTGAGCTGTTTGATGCCACTGTTCAGAGCATGCAAATGCCATGGCAGTGAGTTTTCTTTCCCGTCAGTTTGGAGCAACTCCTTAAGCTGCTAACTCCTCCAACACCTCCATTAGACTTCGTGTGTCACAGCTCCTCCAAAGGCTGCTTCATTCACACTGGTGTCTGCTTTATGCAGAAGATTGAACACACCAAACTGCTCGTTAAATAATTTAGCTCAGGCTCCCTTTGTGCAACAAGCAGCAAGAGATTGTTTTAAAAAATAACCCCAACCCCCCCAAAACTCCTTTGTTTTATTACTGGCCGTTGATGTTTCTGAAGCCTGTGCTTCCAACAGGCTGCCTGCGAGCAGGCTTGCAGGCGTTTAAAAGCAAAATGCAAAGCAGCCTTCCATCTGCAGTCCGGGCACCAAAAGGCACTCGAGGTTCTCCGCGCTTCAAAAACAGGAGAAAACTTGGGACAACTTTTTAGTTTCAAGCTGCTGCCATCCAGTGGTTGGTGGCTGGGTAGAGCTGCTGCTGCTGCATCTGAGCAGCTCTGGGCCTTAAGTTGGGGTTTCTCTTTCTCCTGTTGTTTTTCCTTTGTGGTGGTTTGGGTTTATTCGTGGGGGTGATTTCGTTTGTTTTGGTTATTATTGTTGGCATTATCATCATCATTCTCATCCTCCTCATCATCATCCCCATCTCCCTCCTCGGCCTCATCTTCATCCCTGTCCTCCACCTCCTCTTCCTTCCTGTCGTCCCCCTCTTCCTCATCCCCCACTCCCCTTGTCCTGCTTTTCATTCTAAGCATCATTCTCCTCCTCATCATTATTATCACCATCATGATTATTGTTATAGCTCTTACTACTGTTACAGTAAGTAGTAGTAGTATTACTGCTGCTGTTATTTTCCTGCCTGCTCTGTGCAGGTGGTGACCCTGGAAGGCACACTGCTTTTCACAGAGAAATGACCAAATTCTTTTCAAACTCAAAAGTCCAGGAAGGTCCTTGTGGTGCACAGGATGCTCTCACCCATCTGACTTCCTCAAGTCAAGGAGACCTTAAGTATATGGTGGAACTTAGGTGTTCCTGAGTGACTGGCACCATTGTGGGCAATAATGTCTCTGCCTGTAGCTGCTTATAGAATTCCAGAATGGCTCAGGCTGGAAGTGAGCTCAGAGCTCATCCCCTCCACCCTCCCCACCATGCCCAGGGACACCTCTCAGCCAGACTCAGCTGCTCAAGGCCTCATCCAGCCTGGCCTGCAACACCCCCAGCAAGGAGGCAGCCACAGCCTCCCTGGGCAGCCTGTGCCAGGCTCTCACCAGCCTCACACTCAGCAACTTCTTCCTCAGCTCCACTCTCAGCCTGCTCTGCCTCAGCTCCAAACCATTGCCCCTTGGCCTGGCTCACACCCCCTCAGCACAAGTCCCTCTGCAGCCTTCCTGCAGGCTCCCTTCAGGCACTGGCAGCAGCTCTGAGGTGCCCCTGGAGCCTTCTCCTCTGCAGGCTGCACCCCCCCAGCTCCCTCAGCCTGTGCTCACAGCAGATGTGCTCCAGCCCTGCCAGCATCTTTGTAGCTCCTCTGGACTGTCTCCAACAGCTCTGTGTCCTCCTTCTGCTGGGGGGCACCAGAACTGGATGCAAGTAAAGCTCTAAAGATGTTTGCTGCTTTTCTTCTTTCCAGAAGAATTTTGCAGTGATGCTTACCTCCATATGCAGTATATTAATTAATTATCTCTTTCCTGCAGGGTTGCTTTGTTGGATTTGACCTGGCTCATGCTGTTGGGAATGTAGAACTCAGTCTGCATGACTGGGGAGTGGATTTTGCCTCCTGGTGTTCCTATAAGGTAAGATAGATTCATTGTTTGAGACTCTTTTCCATGGTGTCACTTATATGATGGGTCAGCAAGCAGGTCAGTTGGGTGAGAGCTGCACCTGAACTGTTGGTCAAGACTTGGCTGATGCTCCAGACTAGCCAGAGTGAGGGGATGGAGATGGACTCTAGTGTTGGCTTTGCTGTGAGAGGTACCAAGAGAGTAGTAAGGATGACTTGCAAGGTCTTGCTCCAGACTAGGCAGAGTGAGGAGATGGAGATGGATTCTAGTGTTGGCTTTGCTGTGAGAGGTACCAAAAGAGTAGTGAGGATGACTTGCAAGGTCTTGCTCCAGACTAGCCAGAGTGAGGAGATGGAGATGCACTTTAGTGTTGGCTTTGCTGTGAGAGGTACCAAGAGAGTAGCAAGGATGAAGTCATCCTTACTACTGGTCCTTACTACAAGGTCTTGTGCATGTGAGAGGGCTGCTAGTGGTGGCTGAGCATCTGCTCTGAAACACTCTGCTCTGTGGCCACTGTGCCAGAGGCTCTTTCTGCCCACACTGAGGAGGTCTTGTGGCTGTAGGGTTTTCTGAAGTGTTCCTGAATAAGAGAAGGTTCCTGCCTAAACTGACCTCATTCTGTGATCCCAAATTACTTCTCTTCAGTTCCTTTGGTGCCTCTTGTGATTCAAGCCTGACAGGCATGCTCAGGCTGTTGGATGGCTTTGCTGTGTTTATTGAGACATGGGGACTGTTTCAGCCACACCAATTTTCTAGCCTTTTGTCTGTTAGACTTCAGATCTCAACTGTGAGCCAAGGAAGGTATTTTTAGAACCACTCTGAAAAAAAGGTCCCTGCTTTTACCTGCCTCAGCACTTTAAGGCATATGCTAAGATCTTCAGTTTGAAGCCACTAGGAATGTTCAAAGTGGTTTGTTTTAGAGAGTGAGATGAAGGAAGGGAAGCTGTACCTTAGAGTTAATGAGCATGACGTGTACCTGGTGATCTATTCCTTGCAGTATTTGAATTCTGGAGCAGGAGGCCTCGCTGCTGCCTTCATTCATGAGAAACATTCCAGGACTGTTAAACCTGCGTAAGTGTCGCCTCTGGGCCCAGGGGAGGTGCTGGGAACTACAGATGGGAAAGTTGACTTCCTTTTTTGAGTTCTTGGCTGGAAAGGAGAAAGGTTGTGGGCTCCTAGAGGCAGACCATGGCATGGGTGTCTGTGGAGCTGTGCAGAGGTGCAGAAGAAATTCCCTGCTACAGGCTAATACAACTCTGAGCACAGGCCGAGGGAGCTGGGGGGGTGCAGCCTGCAGAGGAGAAGGCTCCAGGGGCACCTCAGAGCTGCTGCCAGTGCCTGAAGGGAGCCTGCAGGAAGGCTGCAGAGGGACTTGTGCTGAGGGGGTGTGAGCCAGGCCAAGGGGCAATGGTTTGGAGCTGAGGCAGAGCAGGCTGAGAGTGGAGCTGAGGAAGAAGTTGCTGAGTGTGAGGGTGGTGA
>VWYK01101672.1:250-13123 GCA_013399775.1 Semnornis frantzii
ACTGAAAAGAAAAAGAAAAAAAAAAAAAAAAAAGAAAAACATGGACCCTGCAATGGCACAGTGACCCTCGTGCTCCTGCCATTCCTTTTTGATCAGTGGTAGAAATTGTTGTTGCTGAACTCTTTTTGCAAGGTTGCCAGGGTCTGTGGTTGACCCTCCAAGTTCAGTGCTCTTGCTCTTCAGCTGTATGTGCTGGGAAAGCTTCTTGTAGAGATGAATTCAATCAAAGTTTGTAAGACCAGAGACATTTCCAATAAAGCACACAGGCTTCACATCGCTGCATTTTTGTACTGAAACTTTGCTCTGCTGTAAAATTTGCTGCTGACTTGTACCTTTATTACCTCAGTTATACAACGTGCTTCAAGATCCCCAGAATGGCAAGGACCTTAGAAGAGCAATGTGGCAGTATTAGCTGCTTGCCACAATACGTGTCCAAGATTGTTATCCTTTCCCTGCAGCAAGTGAAACAGCAAGGAAGCAAATAAAGAATTTCACCTGGTGCTGATAGGAGTGAGTGGGTGGACAGGACCATTTTCACCAGGGTCTCTCTGACTAGCGTGGACCTGAAAACAGCACCGTTTCTGCTCAAAATAGCATGCCACAGGCAGAGACATTTTGTTTTTGCTAAAAGCAAACAGAGTTGCTAAGAAACAATATTGCAGAGACGGAAATCCACCAAAGGTTTGACAGTTGCTGAATGATGCTTGGTGGATAGAGTGGCTTGGCAAACACAGCCGTGCAGAGAGCAGAGAGGAACCAGCCAATTCCATAGCTAAGCACGGTCCTTCCATCAGGAAACCCCTAAGCTGCTCCTCATGTCTTGCCTCTATCCTGTAAATTGTTGTTGCAGCCTAACGAGCCAGGGGTATAGGAGAGGCAGAGCACACAACAAAACAGAGGATCTGCAAAGCTGGGAAGGATTAGTAGATAGCAGACTTTGAAGAAAGTAGGCTCCAGCATTACCATCTTTCCAAGCTGGGAGCAGGAAAGGAGATTAGTGCACAGTTACAGTTATAGAATCATAGAATGGCAGGGGTTGGAAGGGACATCTGGAGATCAGCTGGATCAACACTCTTGTGAACTCAGGTTCACCTAGTTCAGGTTGCACAGGAACACACTGAGGTGGGTTTTGAAAATCTCCAGAGAAGGTAACTCCACGATTGCTTTGAGCAGCTTGGTCCAGCATTCTGTGGGCCTCAAAGGAAAGAAATTCTTCTTAAGCTCAAGTGAAACCTCCTGTGGTCTACCCATTGCTCCTTGTCCCATCACTGGGCACTACTGAGAAGAGTCTGGCCCCATCCTCATGACCTCCACCCTTTAGATATTTTAAGGTCCTTTCTCAGACTTTTGTTTTTCAGGCTAGAGAACTCCAGGCCTTCACATCTTTGCTCCCAAAGGTCCAGCCACTGCAGCCCTTCCTTAATTTTTTTTTTTTCTTGGATCTCCAAGAATGAGTCATGAAGCTGTGTGTGTACATCAGTGATGGCTGTTCTTTAGAATCTGGTCATGGTGCCTTACCATGCTGAGTGTCAGTGATCCTGTATGTGTCAGCTTTCCTGGGGTGCGGAAGAACCTCTCTAAGTCACCGTGGAGCCTCTGGCTACCTTCACTGTGTCACACTACTCAAATTTCAGATACCTTAATTTTCCATGCTAGGAGGAGAGATCTCATGAAACTTTCTTACCAGAAGATAAATGGCAGATGCATTGTACCCTAAAGGTGGCTGCATTTCATCATGCTCATGATTGTGTGTACGGGATTTCTCCTTGAAGGGTGCTTAGAGAGCGGCAAGGATAGAAAAGAAGGCTGAAATAGAAGTTCAAGGGATTGCTGTCCCCTGCTGGGGCATGGTGCTTGTTTCAAAGCCTGGGAAACCAGAGATGATCGCTACCTGTAACAGCTCAAGAGCCATCCCCGCCCTCCAGCGAGTTGCTGTTACTGTTAGGTATGCTCTTCAGGAAGGTGGGCTTGAGGGGAAATAAAAAGAAGAACTATTAAAATAGAAGATAGAAGCAACGCAAACGAACACTGAGGCAATCCGATTAATAAAGGATGCCAGGAGTTGGTGCTAATTTGTGTCTGATTTAAAGTGCCTGGTGGGTGGAGAGAGAACAACCCACAAGAAGCAGCTGGGCTCCTTTTCCATCCCCCAGTCCTGCTGTTGGTGCGGCGTGGTGGGGGAAAGAGGAACACACAATCAGGCGATTCATCCCCACACTGTCGCACTTTGCAAAGGCAAAGGAGAAGAAGGGAAAGAAGAGAGAGAGAAGGCAACAATCCCAGCAGCACACATCAAGCTTCTGCTGGTTTACTCAGGATCGACCCTTTCTATCCATGTTTAGACTGGAGAAAAAGAGGCTAAGGGAAGAAGTTTACCTGTGCTAGGGGAGGTTTAGGTTGGATATTAGGAAAAAAAAAAAAATTACTGAAAGAGTGGTCAGGTGTTGGAAGAGGATGCCCTGGGAGATGGTGGAGTCACCATGATGGAGGTGTTCAGAAAAAGTGTGGACATGGCACTATGGGACTTGGATAATGGCAATGGTAGTGTTAGGTTGAGAGTTGAACTTACTGATCTTAGGGATCTTTTCCATCTGAAAGAATTCCATGATTCTATTCCACATTTGCTGTTCTTTCGTGGGTGCCCCTGACAAAAAGGAGAAACTGAATGGATACATTTCCTCATCTGGTTATTGGGGTCAGGCACGCTGAAAGGAGTCTTCTAATCAGCCAAAGTGGGATTGGCAGGGCTCAAAGTCTTCTCATAAGGCCAAGATTTCCAATTTATTTGTAGAACTGGGTAGGACAGAAAAACTGCCCCACTGACATGACTCCAGCACAAAGGTCGACCTTCTGTGGATCAATATGATTCTCTGGAGACTTTCAAAACCCATCTGAACATGTTGCTGCATGACTCACCCTGGGCAAACCTGCTTTGGTGGGAGGGTTGGACAGGATGATCTCCAGAGCTCCAACTCCTACTATTCTATGATTCTGTGAATCAACAAAGGTAGTACTTGGATTTTCTGCCTGTGGGGAGATCTGTATCACCTCTCAGTTGTCCTGGTAAAACCCAAGAGCACAAATCCTTTCCTGTTCATATCCATTGACTCCTTCTGAGGCTACATTTATCCTTGTAAACAAACGAGGGATGAAATGCAGGCATGCGTGTGGTCCCATGATCATCCAGATCGTTTAATTACTTGCATGCTCCCTGGTGAAATATTGGCCCAAGACCGTGCCAGGACACATTCTGGTAGATGGCTGAGCCAAGAGACTCTCTCCCACAGGTCTGTGGGACGAGGACAGACCATTTCACTGGGGAAGCCAGATGAGGTGTGTGGCTACAAGCTGTGTCATGCTTGGTCCCAAAGCCAAAGAACAGCCCCTGCTCTGTTTCTTTCAGTGGTATAGACATAGCCTGTGGAGACAGACAGCAAAAGGGCAAATTAGCATTTAGTTGGCATGTGGATTTCTGTTCTTGAGGAACAAAAGGAGGGCCATCTGCTCATTGTGTCTCGCACAAAGTAGGGGGGCTTTCTTTTGCAATGAACCTGTGCTGGATTCCAATCTGACACTCAATGTGGGGATGCCCCAGCCCTCCAGGTATTGTCCTAGGAGACTGAGGATAATACCTGTGCCGCACAGGGTTGGGTCAAACCACCCTCTGGGCTAAAAAAGCAATGATCCTCATCTTCTGGCACCTCCCTAGAAGAACTGCTCAGCCTTCCTGCATTTCCTGGCTTGCTGAGGCTGCTTCCTGTACTGCACACTGGTCTGTCTTGCAGAGCTGCTCAGGATCCCTTGGGTCTGTGCATGCTACTACCTTAAGGTGAGATTTCTTTAAACAGTGCTGGACCGAAAAGGGAAGGAACAGTCTCAGAATCTTTATCTTGAGGAAATGGGAAACACAAGAACTGTTTGCACCTGGTTTTGTAGCTCTGTAACCTCCTAGATCTTTGGTCTTAGGTTGAGAACTAAATCTCAGTCTTGCTAGTTGTTTGCAGACCTCCATCTCTCCTCCAGCTCTTCAGTCCTGTCTGCCTGTCCTCCAAGCTAGAAGTGAAAACCCATATAAATGAAGGAGCATGTGAAAATCTCAGACTCTGCTGTCATCCTTGTGATGAAGCATCACTCGAGTCCTTCTCAGAATAAATATAAACTATCCTCCTTCAATCCTTCATCTTCATCAAGGCTGCACACAGACAGCTAACTAACCCCAGCCCCAAACCAGCACATTCTTAATGCTGCACAAATCACTCCTCGAAGTCCTTCATCATCTCCTGTGATTAAGCAAAGCCTGTGAAAGTGGGAAGAGTCAGGCATCCTTTGCTTCCCAACAACCTCATCCTTGCCCCTCACTGGTAAGCCATCTTACCTCCCATGTCACATTGTTCAAGTGTTCCTGGGGAGAAGACTGAAAAGGGGAAGAGTGTCCATCTGTCTCATTTATGCAGATCTTGACCTGCTTGTCATAAGGTTGAGAGATGAGACACAAGAAACAATGTGGCTTGTTAGTGTCTGTGTTATGGTTACATCCCTCTGCCAGCCTGTCTACATTCAAGCATCTTAGGATTTGTTATAGGGGAGCCTAGATGGTAGTTCCTGCCCTGAAGCATCTCTGAGGGAAAAGGGAAGCTTTCAGAGACCTTTGCTGTCCAATATGGTTAGCTCAGGCATAGACCTGCATGGATGTGAGCATGACACTCCAGAAAATTTATGTTAGGGCAGATGAACATCCCAATGGTTGCTCTCCTGAGCAGTGCAATGACGCCATACAGGACACCATGGTGGATGTCAGTCTCTTCTCTTTAGTAACAAGTGATAGGACAAGAGGAACTGGTCTCAAGTTGCACCAGGGAAGATTTATGTTGGATAGTAAAAGAAACACCTTCACTGGAAAGATTCTCAAACACTGGAATGCACTACTCAGGGAGGTGGTTTGATCTCCATCTCTGAAGGTGTTCAAAAGCAGCAATGTCATTCTGAGGGACACAGTTCAGCACAAGACTTGGTAGAGTTAGATAATGGTTGGACTTGATGATGTTACAGGTCTTTTCCCACCAAAACAATGTTATGATTCTATGACACAGCTGACTGAACAGGAAGACAAGGATCACACCATTCCATTTTGTTACCCCCAAGGTCCTTCTCCACCCAACAGCTTGTATTAATATTGGGGATTGCTCCAACTCAGAGCCATCCAAACCCATCTGGATGCACAATGACAGACTGGAGGAAAGGTAAAGAAGAGTCTGAGACTGACAGCTGCATCCAGACCATTCTGTTTAATAGGAACTGATGGACTTGTCCTCCACTCTTTTATACCTTTAGATTTCACAGCATCCTGTGGCAATGAGATCCCCAATTGAATTATGAGCAGTGTGAAAAAGTACTTCCTTTGGCTTGTGTTCAGCCTTTGAGGCCAGTATGGATGGCTTTCTGCATCATGAGTCTTAATTCAGTACTGCTTCCTATGTCCCTCGAGGACCTTGGAGAGAAGGTGATGTAGAAATGTACATATTTATCTCACGTTTGTAAGTTCAGGCTGAAGACTTCTACTGCTTCAAGGCCATGGCAGGATGCAAAATCACTGAAATCTGAGGCTTTAAGCGGCGTGGTTTGGTTTTTTTTCCTGATTCTCTCCACCTTCAGGCTCTGTGCTCAACTTGGTAGAAAGGTCCCACGGTCTGCTCAAGTTCAGATATTTCTACCACCTCCATGCCGCTAGGAAGTCCTGTTTGCCCACATGAGTGTAGTGCAAAATACTTCAACACTAATTTCAACTGAAATCACTCTCATAGCTAACACAGTCCTACAGTTCAAGTTCTCTTGTTCCACTCACTCTCCAGAGGACTGAAATAAAGCAAGGGATGGTCAAGGTCCTGGTTTACCAAAAGGACTCATATTTCAAGTGTCTACCACAGCCTGAATCTCCATCTCCCTCCTGCTGAGAGGTACAGGAAAATTGCAGATCTGAGCAATAACATCTTATGGTCTTTCTTTGTAAAATTTAAAGACAATCTGGAAACTGAGTGCCTAAAAATTATGAGCTGAATTCTTGTTGTCAGGAGACATTACTAATCAGTTTTTTATTGTACTAAGATTGGAGTATTTCAAAACTGAACATGGCACACCTTCCGGGTTGGTGTGAAACCAGACTGATGTAGTCTTTCCTTCTTTTCCCAGCTGCTATGGAAATCTATCCCTATCACTGGGGCAGCATCAATGTGGTCTGTTAGATGGGGAAACTGAGGCACAGTCATTTAGAAAGGGCACAGCGCCATGGAAGGAATTAGAAGGGCTCACATGAAAACTTCCGTACAGGGATGATCAAAGGTTTCTACTTGGCATCAACCCCTGCTCCTGATCACACCCAGCCATGTAAGGAGCTGGATGATAGCAAAATAGAAATCTACATTCCTGGGGCTAAGGCAAGCACTAGGACTCGAGCTTGTGAAGATCCTAGTCTGCAGCTGGTTGCAAAAATAGCTACTTGGGTGTTCATCCCCTTTGTCTCCTTTTCATTAACCAGTTCAGCTGCACTCTGCCACAGGGTAGGCAGAGAATTGAATCGATTTTAGGTATTCAATGCCGAGTGGAGCAGGTAGATCAGGCAGGAGAGAAGTTCCAGATGCCTTGGCCAAGGCACCAACTTTTCATAGAATCATAGAATGGATTGGAGGGGACCTTAAAAATCATTTGGTTCCAGGCGACACAGAATCACAGAACCACAAATTGTTAGGGAATGGAAGGGACCTCCACCTTACAGCAGAAGATGGAAGGTGTCATTTCTTTTATCCTCTGTAGCCATCTCTACACCAGTAACTCCAATGGGACAGGATATGGCCTGAAACATTATCCCATTACTTGGACATGGTCTATGTCAAGGCTCTTGACTGAAGGAGCCAGAAAGTGAGTCTTGGTGCATATGGCTTATGTAGGATACATCAGTGAGCAGCATCGGGATATGTGTTGAGCTCTGGCTTATGCATCTGCAACCCCATGAATCACAAAGTCCAGTTTCAAGTTTGTCAACCATTGCTCTGCCCATGTGCCTGTGGAAAGCTGAGCCTCAGCATGCACACACAGACCCCCCCTTCAACCTCTGAACATCCCCTCTCCCCGGGGGCTCCCACTTAGCTCCCCAGCTAACACCAGTGCTTTTAACCTTCAGCTGCATTTCCAATCAATCACATCCCAGTCCCCAGCATGAGTGAGTAGTGATGGAAGCAATCTGGCCAGTGCTTGCTTTCTGCCACTCATTAGGATGACCTTGCCCTCAGAGGACCTCTTGCATAACCCTCAGACCGAGGAGCAGGGTGGGATTGTAGTGGAAAAGACACAGAAGGCAATAGGGGAAAAGGGATTGTTCCAGGATTTGCTGGTGTTTAATCCAGGGTACTTCTGAACAACATGCTTTGCTCCTCAGGGGTACCAGCAGTGGGGATGGATGGGAGCAAGAGCTACCAAAGGGTATGGGTGATTCTGTCATGGAGGAAAGGCTAATCTGAACAGGATCAGAAGAGTTGTGTTTTCCATTAGGGGAGAGGAAATGTCTGGGAACAGTGCAGAACAATGACCAGCTTAAACTCACAGCAGGCTGCACCTCACCACTGTCAACTGGGGACTGAGTCTGTTTTGCTGATGGGAAGCTGGGGCAGGAAAAGATGTAATTACAAGGGCTAATGGTTTCAAACTGGAGGAAGTGAGATTTAGATTAGCCATTGGGAAGAAATTCTTCACTGTGAGGTTGGAGAGACAGATAAACAGGCTGCCCAGAGAAGTTGTGGAAATTCCCATCCTGGAAGCATTCATAGCCAGGTTGGATGGGGCTTTGAGCTACCTGATTTAGTAGGAAGTGTCTTGGTCCATGGTAGGAGGGGCTGGAAGCAGACAATCTTTATAGTCTCTTCTAACCAACCAAACCTGTTCTGATTCTATAATGAGCTCCATCAGCTGTCCTTCATCAATAACCTCATAGGCTCCTTGACTTTGCAACACAATGGCATCTAACCCATCCTTACCTCATACAGTCCTTGAGAAACCTCATGCAGCCCCATCTGGGACCAAATGGAGCACATCTGGCCCTTCTTGTCTGCCGAGTTCTTCCTTATGATGATTTTACTGGGTCCTAGATTTTTGGGTCCAGCTTCTCTGTTCAATGACTCCTGATCCAGCTCACTGTAAAAAAAGACATGCAAAGTCACAAATGGAGCCTGACCTACCTACACCCCTTTTTGAGAGCTTTAGCTATGGGACCATCTTCAATCAATGTGATCTAGAGTGGAGACTTCAGCCTTTAAGGTTGTTACTTCCATCATGGGTTGAAATTCTAGTGGGCTGGAAATGAATCGCCATCTTCAGCACTTTGCTGGAGCTTCTCAGATCACAGAGTACCAGAGAAAACCAGAAGATGCTTCTTACATCCATCTTTTCAGGTAGGAAAGCTGAAGTATGGATTGGCAGAGATGTTTAATGCAGAATGTGGTTCAGCCAAGGCTCAGGAGCTTTGGAGTTTCTTCATTGTGGTTGGAAATCTCTTGGGTCATCTCAGTGTGATCCATTTCTATGCACCACCTTTTGGCCCTCTGTTTCCCCAAACCTCTTCCAGCGTTTGAAATTTTAAATAGGATGAGGATTCTGTCCACAGCCAATCCTCATCACAGGATCAAGTGTTTCCCACCCTACTCACACTGGAGCTGCAGGTTGGAGGAGTAGCATATGCAGGAGTCTATCCTTAAAGTAGGTACCTTTGTAAGCTGGAGTTGAGAGAAATGTGATAAAAAATGCTGGTGTGATGGTTTGGGAGTTCCCCACCCCCCCACTTTGTAAAATCACCCAGACTAGACTCAGCTGACTGGAAGTTAAGGACTGAAGCTCTATTTACAGCTTAGCACAATATACAAGCAGATATATGCAAAGTATACAGGAATATTTACAGAAATATACAAGGTAAAGGTAATACAGAAACACAACTCCCCTCCCAGAAATCAGAGACCCCAGGAGGGGCTCCCAACCACCCTTCCACCTTCTCCCCACCCCTACACCTTACCCCAGGTTTGGCTTACGCGCAAGGAGGATCGACTGGGGAGGATTAGAAGGAAAGTGGTTAGTGAGGTTACTCAGCAGAGAGGAGAGGACCCACTGGCTCCCAGAGAGAGACCAAGAGACACTGTCTCATCTACGTTTGTGTCCTTATTCTTAAACATCTCATCAAGCCTATGAGTGAAGTAGACATCACAATTGCTTTCTTTTCACAGCCTATAATATAATTTTCTCCATTAAAATATTCCAATTAGCCTCAAACCAGCACAGTTGGTCTGTGTAAAAATGATTTTTTAACAGAGTAGGCAGTAGGAAACTTCCTCTGCACTCAGGAGACTGGGATGGGTGGAGGCAGCATGTCAGTCTCTACACTGGTGGAGTAAATATGCTGGGTTGTGAGAGGTCTGTGCAGAAATACGTTTTTGAGAAGTCTGTCTGACCCACATCTACTTACTGTTGTTTCTCTAAGGGGTTTTGTCTGAGTTCACCTCTCAGCATTTGGTTCAAAGGTAAAACAAATTAGGGACCTAGGGACCTCAAGCTGGAGCTGCTTTAGGACCTTTTCCAGGATATGGTCCACATCTGAAATGCTTTTCCAGAGAGTTGGATGTGCACTGAAGTCAGGGTGAGACCTAAATGATTTCTCAGCCTTGCAATACCCTCCAAGTTATCCTTTTGTTCCTTTGGGTCCTAGTTTTCTGTAGATTCTGCTTCATGGAGAAAAAATACAAAGCTCTATAGACAAAGTATTGCTGGAAAGGATCTAGGTCAAGTAAATACAGAAACCAGGAAGCAAGGAAAATTAGAATTAAGGATTTTTTTTCCTTAATTAAAATTAAGGGGAAAAAATATTTTGAGCACTAATTTGATAGAAGACACTCTGCTCCAAGACCTGTCCAAGCACCATCCCTCTCTAGGTACCATATAGGGCTATCTTCATAGAATCATTGAATGGTTTGAGTTAGAATGGACCTTAAAGTTCCAGGCCCCTCTACCATGGACAGGGACATATTCCACTAGATTAGGCTGCACAAGCCCCTGTCCAACCTGGCTTTGAATATCTCCAGGAAGGGGCTACCTTCTGCTCTTGCCAGTCAGCCAGAGCCAAGTCTTACTTGACTCCTCTGTGTGCTGTCAGTTGAGAGATGACACTGTTTCTCCAGGCATTTTCATGTGTTTCTCCAGGCATTTCCAACTGTTTCTCTAGAAACTTCCACCACGACATGCTCACTCACCCTGTTAACAAAATCCCCAAGAAGCTGCAATTTTATTTTTTTTTCCCCTTGCTGCCACTCCTTCTGGATAAAGTCGGAGTATCCTTTCTCCCCATGTGTTCTCACAGTTTTCAGAGCCAGGAGCTTTTCCACCTCAGACAAATGGTATATTTTATTTGATATCTGAGGACTTCTTAGAGGGAAGTGGGAAGCCCCAGGAAAGGAAGATTAGCTTGATGAGAGGGATTTTCACCTTGCTGGGATGTCAGCTGTGTACCAAGGTCATGAAAATGAAAAACAGAGGGAAGTAAATCTTGGATGATAGCATATTTGAGCTGATGGGCAGAAAGAGGGGAATCGATGAATAGATGATCTAGCGGGGGTAGATTAGGGTGAAGATGTTGGGAGAAGTCCTACAGTCAGTGGTGGGGAAACGATGCCCTTTCTGCAGTCATTCTTNTGTGTTTGTGTGCATGTCTAAGGCTGCCCTCCATTGGCCAGATCCAGGCTGCTGCACCGAGTGTCCTGCATCACCACCGCAACTCAGGAAAGTGGTAGATGCACAACCGGAGATGTTGCCCTTCCAGCGTGGGAGGACATTGTGCGATGCACAGACTCTGCAAAGCAGGGCACATTGCAGCACTGCCTGCATTCCGTGAGCTCCTTCTCATCCTGCAGAGCTGAAATCCCTGTTCTGAGGCATGACCACAAAGTCAGACACAGTGATAAGGAGATAAACATCTGGAAGGTCTTGGTGGTAAGGAGGGAATCATTCTGTGGGGCTGTTTAGGCAGAGGAAGAAATCAGTTATAGGTAGAGTCAGGGGATGTTCTAATCCCTCTCTGCTCACACACATCCCATGCTGCCTTCATTCCCAGAAAGCAAACAAGGACATGAGGATGATGAAAAAACACCAGCCTCAGACTGTCTTGGTTAGTCATTACTGCAGGAAGTTAAGGTGTACCACCAAGTACCTGGCCATACCATCCAGGCTAAAAAATTCACTGGCACCAGTGCAAAATGGGTGATTAAACCTCTTGGGCAGCCCAGGTGTCAGCTGAAATGTTTGATTCAGTCCCTGACTGGGTTTGTTTGGACCATGAAGGTCTTGA
This sequence comes from Semnornis frantzii, assembly GCA_013399775.1. Taxonomy (NCBI): domain Eukaryota; kingdom Metazoa; phylum Chordata; class Aves; order Piciformes; family Ramphastidae; genus Semnornis; species Semnornis frantzii. Next base: position 11,622 of record VWYK01101672.1, read on the forward strand.
TTTGTGTTTCTGAACAACATATGGTCCAGTGGGTGCCAGGGTGGGATGGGAAATACTCAGCAAGCAGGTAGCAAAACTTAGCAGGGCTCTAGGCAGTGGTGTGAGTGTGCAGGAGTCAGACATGGATGTCTCCCATCATTACTGAAATAACCAGGCTAGCTGAACACTAGCTAGGGCGACTACCGTGGCAATATGGGTAATTAAGCTGTGCGCCATGGCAATGTGGTTCTTGAAACTGGAAAAATCTGTCTTTTCACACATTTAATATCACCTCCCCAGCTGCAGACTGCAACCTACATGTCCCTTCTGGAATTTTGCTGTATTAAAGCATAGAAAATGTATCTCCCTGGTGAAACACAACAGCCAGTCAACTGCCCATCACATCTCCCCTTCCTACTAGGTCCAACACCTGTTAAGCCAGAGATCCAGATGTAGAGGGAGGTTTGTCAATTCAGTTCTAATTAAAAGTTCCCACTTGAAGGAGGAAAAAAAAATATTATTTATGTTCCTTATGGTGAAACCTTCCAGATGGGACTGCATTCAAGGGAAATCAATTCTGAGACCTAACTACCGTAACACAGCGTCCCATTAACGGGTCTGCTTAGTTAAAGTTTGTTGGCTTTTATAGTGCTTTTCCCAGAGAGGGGTGGGGAGGGGGGGGGAGGCATTTTGTTCTTGCTGCATCTTCATTCAGTGGTAGGTCTGTGGTCAGCATGTAAAAAAATAATTTCTGAGGCTGGGAGGCTTGGGCTGAATCCCACGCACTGAAGTCGTGGTTAGGGACCAGATCTCAGCACAAGCCCTGTCGTCTCCTAATCATCTTGTTGCTATGGAGGCACCACTGGCTCCTGCTTTCAACCAGCAGAGGCAGGTTTCTCCACGATCAGAGGTTAAGATGATCCTTAGCTGGTTCATCAGTGTGAAGGTCACATAGACTTTGGATCTCCAAAGGCTGCCCAGGGACTGCCCTATAGCGAGGGAGAGATGAGCCAGCAGTTCCCTTCAGAGCCTCAGCTAAGCAAGCACCTTCCACTTACCAAAGCTGATATTTCAGGCATTCACGGTCTCTTGCAGGTAACCTCTCCTGCTAATAAGGATGACCCCTCTGGAAATTTATAAGGTGTTTGGTTGATGCCTGTGGTTTTCATAACAAGCTCTTGCATCCTCTTACTCATGATGCATCCCTGAAATCCAGCCCCTGAAGCAGGCAAGAGCCTGGCATGGGGAAATTTGCACTGCAGAGCTTTACAGGCTGCAAACCACAGTCAGGAGTGGGGATCTGACTTCTGAAAAATTTAAGTGCAAATGCATTTGGACTCTGTGCTGATTAGTGTCAGGTCTAACAGACACTCAGGAACCTGCTGGAAGAGGCTGCAGTGATTTGAAGCTGGGAAGAAACACAGTTTGCAAATAGCTGATCTGACTTTTAAGTTACCTCACCCCTTCCTCCCCAGGAAAAAAAAAAAAAAATAAAAAAAAAAAGAGGATTTTTAACAACAAGG
>VWYK01101672.1:20325-32953 GCA_013399775.1 Semnornis frantzii
CTTCATGATTTTAGAGGTCTTTTCCAACCTAACTGATTCTATGATTCTAAGCCATGTGTCACGCCTTGCATTTGCTGATTGGGTGATTTATGTCTTCAACCCAAGCAGCATGACCTTTCTCATTGCAACCAAAGGTGAAACTGGAAACAGGATTTTCAACAAATCCTGAAGCTTTCAAGCTTAATATTGGCGTTTGTAAAGACCTCTCCTAGTCCAGCTTGAGTGCTTCGATGTTCCCAGAAAATAAATATGAAATAGGCTCAGAGGTGGCTGAATCAAAATCCTTTCTGGGTGTCAAATATTTGTAGAGAGTGTAGATATTTTTTTTTTTTTGCTGGCAGCTCACATCTGCTCCATATTGAAGATACAGAATTACCATTTTCACTGGTGGGATGCCATCCACACAGAAACATTGCTTGCAGTGTGCCCAGCCTCTCCATGTGCTGCTCTGTCTGTCACTGTGTCTGTTTTGATTTTTGCAAAAGCTTGATCAGGAAGATGGAGGCGAGATCAAATTTGGACAGGGAGTCAGCAGCAATCCCTTAACAGCATTTTGTAGGTGGAATATTTTGATAGTGCTCCCAATTTCCAAGTGCTGAAGCTGGTTATTCCTGTCATTGTTGTCCTGTTTTTAATTGTAGCAGCTTTTGTGAGTTTTTTTCTTCTTCTTTTTTTTTTTCTTTTCATTTTTTCCCTATGAGTTTCTTTTCTTGTTTTTCCTTTTCAATTTTATTTTCCTCTGCCAATTCCCAATTCATTTGTTATCTCTGGACCTATCTTAAGACTTTCGTCTTTGAACGAGGGTATATGAGTCTAGTCTGATGACTTTTAAGGCACTTAAAAGAACTGCCAGATACCCAGAAATCATCCAAAAATGTGGAGCCCATTTTTTTCATAGAACCATAAAATCATAGAATGTTTGTGGTTGGAAGGCACCTTTGAAGGTCATCTAGTCTAATCTTCCTGCTTTAAGCAGAGACATCTTCACTTAGATCAGGTTGGTCAGAACCTCACCTAACCTGACCTTGAATGTTTCCAGGGATGAAGCATCTACCATCTCTCTGGACAATCTGGTCCAGTGCTTCACCACCCTTATCACAAAAAAATTTCTTCTTTCTACCTAACCTAAATCTTTCCTCCATTAAACCATCACTGCCTGTCCTGTTGCAACAAGCCCTGCTTAAAAAGACTGTCTGCTGTGCCTGCTGTGCTTCTTCTAAACCTTGGATATTTCCAAAGCAAGTAGCTGGGTTCAATTCTACAGTGGCTACAGTGAGATGCTGCCTTGGAAGCAGCTGCACTTTGGCTCAGTGTCCATGAGTGAGGTCCCTTTGAAAAGGTTCACTCCTCATCCCTGGGCACTGGCATACCAAAGGACTGAGAAGCCAGTAGTGTGCTGAACTAGAAAGTGTCAGAAGATATTCAAGAGCAGGCTGGGAATAATGGATTGGGTATAGAATCATAGAATTGTAGGGGTTGAAATGAACCTCTGGAGATCATCATAATCCACTATAATTGGACTTTGGCTTTGGTAGCTGAGGAACAGAGTGGGAGATGAACTTCCATTAACAATCCAGACTGAAGATCTGACCATGACTGAGAAGTAGGCACATTGAAGCTGTTGCTCTAGAGCTGCTGGGACACTCAAGAAACCTAACGGACAGCCCGATTTCACTCACAGCCTGGGAATTTACACTTGGTTCATGTAGACACAGGATGTCTGCCAAAGTGATCACGCCTTGTCTACAGCATCTGTTCTTCAGTGTCTAGAGGTAGGAGAGAAAACTCCAGTTTTGCTTCCCAGGTTTAGCTGGCACTCGCTGTCCCACAGAGACATCACAGAAGTTACAGCGGGTGGTGGTGGGAGTGGGAAGAATCTGTTGGGGTGGACAGGAGATATTTCAGTGTCTTGCTGCACATGAAGCCTGTCCTAGTAACTAGAGGGACATGCTTGGAAATGTATTGGTAGCAGCAGTCCACTTCCCAACATCTTCTCTTCTTGCTGCAACCACCTGCAGCAGCTACTTCCGGAAGAGATGGACAGGGGATGTTTTTGAGAAGACAGTTAAAGAAAGGAGCTATTTCTGGCCAGCATCAGGGCTCCTTTGGCTGACTTAGGCAGCATGAGAAGAAAGTAAGGAGTTGCCTAAGGATGAATTGTCTTCAAAGGCACACAAGTTGGCATTTCTGAAACAGGCTTCTACACCAATTTGGGATAGAGGACCAGAGGGTTGGAGATGGAGAATCTTCCTGAAACACAAGGTGTTGAGGCTTCCTGGTCTGAAAATGCTGGTGACCCTCCCCGATAAGAGCTGGCTTCATTGTAATTAGAGCTGAAGCTTTAAAAGGGACACTGATGTGACACTGTAATGAGAGAAGGTTAAATGCATGCTTAAGTGTTGTGCTGAGTTAGGCACTTAATGAATGTCTAATTAGTCTTGTCCCCACATAATCTGTTCCTGGAAGGCCATTGCAGTGCTGTCACATTTTGATGGTCTGAAGAGATAGCCAACATGCTTTGGTCCTTCTGATCTTTGATCTTGGAAGGAGCCAAGATGCTGACTGCAAAACAGGGTTAAATGTATGCCCCTGGAACATAGAAAATAGATGGCTCCAGGGCTGGAGGGAATTTTATGATGAACAAATCTAATTGGCTTCATGTCTCAGCCAGAGAGCTTACAAATTGATTTCAGCAAGGAACTTGAAGCTGAGATTTAAATGGAGCTTCTTAGTTATCCAAAACTTGAATCAAGATATTGCTAGTTAGAATAGCTTTTTTTCTGCCTTTCCTGATAAACTTTCCCAGTAGTTTGCTGTCCCCATTACCCTGAACAGGTGCAGAATCTCCTTCTTCATACATGCTCATCTCTTCTCTTTCGTGAGTGGTGTTTCATTTTCCATCCCTTAGATGTTTTTCCACCTGATAGGTTAAGAAGTTGCCTAGTGTCATTCTCCACTGTTTGGAGAGGTGTTCATAGACCCATGGACCAGTTACTTCTTGACTTTTGCAGCATTAAGGAGGCTGAACTCCATAAATCTCTCACTGTAGGACACATCCTCCAAACCTCAGTTGTTGGGAAGCTTTGTTCCATGCTGGATGAAATGCAATGCCTTCTCAGCAAGACTGAACATCTGCCTGGAGTCCGAGTGACTGCTGAAGGGGGTTCATGATGTGCAAGAGGGACCAAAGGCATAGGCACAAATGAATCATAGATTAATACAATGGTTTGATTTGAAAAGAGCTTCTAAGTTCCACACCCCCTGCCATAAGCAGAGACAGGTTCCTCTAGACCAGGCTGCTCAAGGCCCTGTCCAACCTGGTCTGGAACACTTCCAGGCAAGGGTCATGTGTTCAACCAACATCCTCCCTGCTGCAGGAATCATGTTGTGTGGTACTGCTCTCCTCCCTTTGAATCTCCCACAGGACAGAAATAACTTGGTAAGTCATTTCCTATATTTGTGGTGAGCTTTAGTGACCCTGAAAGATCAGGGACTCATAAGGAAGTGGGAGTAATTGCCCAGGGTCATGTTCTCAAACCTCTCCTTGGCCATTTCAGGTCCTTCATAGAATGCAGACTCTACTACTCAAGTAAAAGTCCCCCAGGCTCAAACAACAGCTGAGCTTGCAGAGAAACATGTTTGGATTTGGATTTAGCTCACGTTTGGACTTGCCAACCAAATGGCAAAGAGAGTTGGATGAATGAATTTTCCTTGCCTCTCCCTCCTCCTGGCATGAGCTGGCCGAGGATGCTTGGGGAAGGTGTACTGCTTTCAACTTCTCGCCTCTCCATCTGTGTTTGTCCCTGCTATCTAGTCTGTACATCCTTGAAAGCAGAGCTAGGATATAGTCAGAGATCATCAGTGAAACCTGGGGCAAGGAAAAACTGGTTTCTGCTCACTTGTAAAATTCTTCCATGTTACTCTGCTAAGAGCATCGAGGGGTTTACCTAACATCTCTTCAGCTTAAGCCCACATCTCAGCAGCTATGTGTGAGCAAGAGCTGACACCATTGCACAGCTCCTGGAGGAGGATACTGAACAGAAGCTGGCATGCAGCAGGCAGGTTACAGAACCGCAGAACCATAGGATGGTAGGCATTGGAAGGGACCTCCAGACATCGAGTTCAACACCCTTGAGAATGCAGGATCACCTAGGGCAAGTCACACACAAAATGCATCCAGACAGGTCTTGAAAATCTCTACAGAAGGAGACTCCACAACCTCTGTGGGCTAGGTCACCTTGTCTCCTGCAGGGAATCCCTTCTGGATCCATGTGGGCAGCTCCTGATGGGGTTGTCCCTCTAACACATAGTCAGTGGGATGGTTTATGGATGAGGCAACTGTGGGTAATTCCTTCCTGGGTGCTGAAAAGTGAGTTTCTGACACAGTTTAGACACTCAGATCTCTGTGATATGTACAAGCCCTGTTGGTACATTTAAAGGATCATTTAAAGGCCTTACATTTGGAATGGAATAGAATAGAATAGAATAGAATAGAATAGAATAGAATAGAATAGAATAGAATAGAATAGAATATTGGAAGGGACCTACAATCATCACCTAGTCCAACTGCTTGACCTAATTCAGGGTTGACCAAAAGTTAATTAAAGGCATTGTCCAAATGCTTCTTAGACATTGACAGCTTTGGGGCATCAAGCCCCTCTTTAGGAAACCTGTCAGTGTCTGCTACCCTCTCCACAGAGAAATGCTTCCTAATGTCCTAACTCCCTTGCTGCAGCTTTGAACCATTGCCATGCATCCTACCACCAGATACAGTTGGATTTTTGAATACTGATTGACTAGAAGATCAACATGACCCAACAATATGCACTTGCATGCCAGAAAGCCAACAATATCCTCAGCTGCATCTAAAACAGTGTGACTAGCAGGCTGAGGAAGGTGATTTCCACGCCCCACTCTGCTCTAGTGGGAACCTACCTGAAGTACTACATCCAGATAGGAGGCTCCCAACATAAGAAGAACATGGCCTTGTTGGAGTCTAGAGGTGGACCATGAAGATGACCAGAGGGGTGAAGTACATATTCTATGAAGACAGGCTGAGAGAGTTGGGGTTGTTCTTCCTGAAGAAGAGAAGACTCCAGGAACACCTTGCAATGGTCTTTAAATTCTAAAGGGGGCCTACAAGAAAGTTGGGGAGGGAAACTTTGTCAGAGGGTACTATAATAGGATGAGAGGTAGTGGCTTTAAACTGATAGAGGGTACATTTAGATTAGATATTACGAAGAAGTTCTTCACTGTGAGGGTGGTGAGACACTGGAACAGGTTGTCCAGAGGAGTTGTGGATGCTCTGTCTGGAACCGTTCAAGGCCAAGTTGAATGGAGCCATGAGCAACCTGGTCTAGTGGAAACAGACTTGGAACTAGATGATCTTTAAGGTTGCTTCCATCCCAAATAATTTTCTGATTCTATGACACCAAAAAGAATTAGCCATGAGTGTAAGAGTTCCAAGATCCTTCCAACAGTAGAGCAGAGATTTCCTGTGTTTCAGCACTACAGTCACTCATGCAAGTATCTGTATGGAAATGTCCTACTTGCAAGAGGGGATGGCTGAAGAAAAATAAATTGATAAGTTCCATTGTGAAAGCAATAGACTGTGGACATGATCACAATGCAGAACCATCAGTAACAACCTTCTCAAAGTGCTCTTGTTGTAGCAGGGAGACTAAAGATGGAATCTGCATCCAGTTGCAGAGTGAGTTTCACAACCAACTACTTCCCATTATTGCTATGAGGGGACTTTTATGGGCAATGTAGTGAGCTGCAACCTGGTAAAAGGCTCAGCTTTTCAGTTACGGTTTTGTTTTGGTTTTTTTTTTTTTTTCCCTTTTTTTTTCTCTCCCTTTCTTTTTTTTTTTTTTTTTTTTTTTTTTACTTTTTAAAATTTGCCATTGTTCAACATCTTCCCATATTCATGATCCATAACAGCTGCCCCAAAATGTTTTGTGTGGGAATAGAGTGAAATTTAGATAGAAGGAAACACAGACACCAGATTCATCACAGCTACAGCATCTTTTTACAGTGGTTGCTGATGAATCTGAGGATATAGAACCACAGAATCATACAATTGTTGAGGTTTGAATGGACCTGCAAAGATCCTCGAGTCTGCTCCCCCCCGCCCCCCAAAAACAAGCAGGATCACCCGGGGACCCGTTTTGAAAGTCTCTAGAGAAGGACACATCACAACTTCTCTGGGCAGCCTGTTCCAGTGCCCCAACACCCTCATAGTAAAGGTTTTCCTCATGTTGAATTTGAGCTTCTTGATTTCCAGTTTGTATCCATTGCCCCTTGTCCTGTCGCAGGATATCAGTGAAAAGAGACTTGCACCTCCCTCTTGACTTCCACCCTTCAGATATTTATAAACATTAGTAACATCTTCTCTCAGTCTTCTCTTTTCCAGACTAATCAGCCTCAGGTCTCTCAGCCTTTCTTCATCCTTCTAGACTCCATTGGACACTCTCTAATGTGTCCGGGATGTTCCTGTCCCTCTTGAACTGGATATCTTGGAAATTAGGAAGAATTTCTTTACTGAAAGAGTTGTCAAGCCCTGGAACAGGCTGCCCAGGGAGGTGGTGGAATCACCATCGCTGAAGATATGTCAGAGTTCTGTAGACACAGTGCTTAGAAATATGGTTTAGTCAAGGACTCAAAGGTCATGAAAGTGTTTTCCTGTCTGGGCAATCCTGTGATTCTGTAAGAACAAGGGTGCTAATGAGACAGAAGAGAGGGTGCACAGAGACCCTGCTGACCCTTTTCACGACCCATTCTGAATATCTGATGTGTTTGTCATGGAAGCAGGCTGGGGAAAAAAAAAAGAAATCTTTCCAAGAGGAGCTGGGTGGGTGTCAGGAGGACAGGGTGAGTCCTTTTTTCACTGGTGTCAAGTAACAGGACGAGAGGCAATAGGCACAAACTTGAACACAGGAAGTTCCAGCTAAACATAAGGAGGAACTTCTTTTGAGGTGGTGGAGCACTGGAACAGGCTGCCCAGAGAAACTGTGGAGTCTCCTTCTCTGGAGTCACTCAGAAGCTTCCTGGACCTAGGTGAACTTGATCTAGGTGAACCTGTGTTAGCAAGGGTTGGACTAGATGATTTCCACAACTCCCTTTCAACCCCTACCATTCTGTGATTCTGTGTGAACTGCATCCCTGGAGTTTTCAGGTGTCTGCTGCCCCTTGGAGGCGCCTGACCTCCACTGTTTTCCTTGGTGCTGAGTTCTCTGATCTTGTCTTTCACCGTGATTCGCCATGATAGGTCTGGGGTTTCTCCAAGGTTTGCTTGAAAGAGAGTTTTCCCTTTTTAAGTGCTGGGTTCCTCTATCCAGATGCAGCTCTCAGAGACTGAGTGAAGCCAGGGCTCAGCAGAGATGGCACTCATTTCAACTCCTTTGAAGATCTTGCAGGCAACTGATCCAGGAGGGGAGAAGGTCTTTGCCTAGGAGGCTGGGAACAGAGCCTTAGTAGGATTGAGAGTTATTTATGACCCTCGGAGTGTGGATGCGGGTACTCTAAGTCACATAAATCTCTTTTCATGTTGGACAGAGCAGTATTTTTCACATCTCTTCCAAAACATTACTGTCCCCTCTGCAACTTGTCTCTTCTCCCACATTTTTAATTTTCCTATTCTGATCATCAGTGACATTTATTTATCTATGGGTGGTAAACCTGTCCCTGTGCGCCCGTCATCCTCCAAGTACTGAAGCAAGCTTGGAATAAATAGGTCAGAAAACTGATTTTAGATTCTCAGCAGGTACTGTTCAGTGTGACTCTGTGACACTTTAACCTGGGGAGGATTCAGCAACTGTGTGTCCCTGGGATGGCTCTGCCAATGTCACCTCCAGTTGTTGACTCACTTCTTACACTTGCTGAAGATAGCAATTTGATAGTGATACCCTACACTTCAGCCTTCCAGTAGAGTGAGACAAGCAGGTTGGGAAAGGACGTCCTTTCATCACTGGAACTGCAGATCTGCTGAGTCTAAATATATTTCTTTTTGTCCCCTGGCTCTAGTTTTGATAGAGCAAGGATTACCACACACCTCATTAAGCTGAACATTCTCAATGGGTCTTGAGTGGTCCATGTCATTAAACAAATACTTCACATCTTGGGACATTCCCAGCATTTAGAAGTAGTAAGGAAGAGAAGGGACCTGGAGGGGTGAAAGCTGCAACTCCAGCCTCCTGGAGAAACTGGGCTGCCCTGGCTAGCGGGCTGCTTTGTCCCACTGTTTCTAGAGCAGTTCGAACTGTGTTCTCCCTGCAGTGCATGTGCTTTAATCTGCACGAACACCAGCAGCAGTGGGAAACAAACACATAAGGAGGATGATACTGAGTCCTCATAAGTGCTGTAAGAGTGCATGGAGATGATATGACAGCAGATATGTACACGCAGAAGGTCTGGTAGGGTCCTAAAGCACAAGGATGAAATGATCACTAAATAAAAGGGAGTCTGTCCCCATGAAGCTGTGCTCCATGGGTAGCCATGTACTCAATCTGTGGATGCTGCAACCAAATAGTGAAGTCAGGTCCAATCGCAGCATCGCCCTACTGAGGTGGTTCAGTCTAGAGGTGTCTGTGACCCATGTTGTCACATATTTTCATTGTGACCCAGCAATGAAGCACCTAAACATGGCTGACCACCTTCTTCAAATAAATGAGAAGCTCATGTTTGTTAGTTTCCACAAACTCTTCTTTCTCATGTCTAGTTTTTGAATTCTGGAGGTATTGTCTTTAACTGTCCTGCAATTTATCTAACTGCCATGCATTAGGGTCAGCCAAGATCAGTGTGTGGCGATTTGACTTGAAAACAGTAACATTTCTAACAGAAAAGCAGACAGCAAGCAGCAGAGGAGCTCACCATAAAGACTTCTCCCTTGTCAGGAGAGTACTTGCTGAAGAAGAAAAGATGCAGGGCCCAAGACAGTTCACAGGTAACTAGAGAGGCATTTAAAGAGATTACTTTTTATGCTTCTGTGATTTTGGGCCATAGAGGAGCTCAGGAAGCCCCTTTAAGGAGCTCAGCCACATGCCCCTATGGACCAGTCACAGCTGACAAACCATCAAGGAGAACAACAGACCTCAGAAGAGAACCAGGATGGATCCCACCAGCTGTCAGGCCACAGCTGGCTTTCCTTGAGCTGCTCTTGCATACAACATGCTACTCTATGAAGTCTATTCCCTCCTCCCAGCTCTGGTGTCCCTGCCCCACAGGCAGCTCAGTAGTGCCATGTTTTGAGCTTACTGACAACAGAGCTGGTGACAGGTGTGGTGGGAGTTTTGCCTTTGCATAGTTTTGTACCTTTCACTCGCTGCGAGTCAGACGAGAGATTAGCTAAAAGCTTTTACAGCTTTGACCCATGTTCTGCACTACTGAGATAGATATATCAACCCCAAACTTCTCAGGAGGGAAGGCAAGGTGGAATGATGTCCCTTCTACTCTGCAGCTCATATACAAATCCTTCATGAGCTTCAACTTCCAACAACTCCTCTGGGATTGTTCCACAACCAGCCTATCATTGGACCTGGAGCTACAAAGTGATCTTAGTGATCTTAAGAGGTCTTTTCCAACTGAAAAAAAAAGCAAAAAAAAAAAAAAAAAAGCTATGATTCTCTATGATTCTATGCTTCTATGAACATGGGGCTCTTCTGCAGCATCTTCCTCACCAGGTAATGCCAGAAGCAGCTTTAGTGTAGGTTGTAACGATCTGGGTCACACAGCAGGAGTAGGTCTTGCTCTCTGGAGCAGGGTTGGGTGGATAGGAGTGAGTAGGAGGTCTTAGGAGAAATGCCATACATAACATTGCAGGCTTCAGAAGTTTGTGGAGGAGTGTTTGTCATGAGCACTTTCTCTTTGGTTTAGAAGAGTTTCTCTCAGCGAGCAATAGCTAGGGAAGGGCAGGTACTGTGTGTTCAAAGAAATGTTTTGTTTTAATACTTCAGTAGGAAAAGAAAATAAATGAAAAGGAGATGGGGAGAGGCAGAAGCTGCAGTTAAATGTGAATGACATTGCTGGGTTTCCCTTGCTTGACTAAGAGCATGCATCAACATGAGAGCAGACAGAGGATTAAACAGCATCTAGCAAGCCTCTATCCATCATTGAGAGTTCAACCATGAGCCTGTAGCATGCCCAGATTTGACATCCTTCCATGCTGTCACCTGATTGTGTCCCACTGACCTGGTGCGAGAGATGCAACCACGCCCTTTGTCACCAGAAATGCAAAATCTTCCCTTATGTCTTGCTCTACCCTATCCCTCAGCAATCTCAAATGCACACATCTATCCATGCACAGGCAGGCCCTGCCCAGAATTGCTTGAATGGGCACATAGCTGCAGTAGCACACATCTCCATGCATTCGTGTTTAGATGCAATACACACCTACACACAACAGTGAAAACGTACACTGGGCAGGCAGATATACAAATCACAGAACCACAGAATGTTGGGTGTGGGAAGTGACCTCTGAAGGTCATCTAGTCCAAACTCCACGCAAAGTGAGTTAATCCAGAGCAGGTTGCACAGAATCATATCCAGCAGTGTTCAGAATCTCTCAATCAAAGGAGACTCCGCAATGTCTCTGGACAGCTTGGTCCACTCCTCCATCACCCTCAAAGGCAAGAAGTTCTCCCTTCCATGTCATGAGTGGGATTGAATGTCCCTGCTTGTGCATGCAAACCTGACAAACGACATACCTACACACATACAGACATGAGTAGACAGATGGAAAAGCTCTCTGATGGATACACAATCATGAAAAGGAGTCTGCAAATGTGTGGACACTTACAGCTCTCACACTTCCCCTTCCCTGCACATCCCCATCCCTGCACATCCCCACATCCCACATATACGAGCATATCCAGCAGCTGAGGCCCTCCATAGGGAACCCCATAAGCCACAAAGAGACACAGGGCATGTCATTTGCCTCTCTGGAGAGAATTCATGCTTGTCAAGACTCACAGCTTGTAAACTCACTGCAGGAACAAGAGGCTGACTCATGCTTTGTCCTTTCCATGCTTCATCCAAAATGCACCATGAGGCCTATCAGGAAAGTGAGTACCTCATGGTGCATTTCAGAAGAAGCTGGTTTTGTTTATCCTTGTGGGATTCTCCCAATCAAAAGCACAACTTCTGTTAATCCTCCAAGAGTGAAGCAAGCCGGTGGATTCCCCAGTGTGTTTGATAGCTTGATGGGAGAGGACAACCTACATAGCTAGGCAATCGGTGAGGATGAAAAGGAATTTTGGACTACCCTGTCCTATGAAGAAAGGATGAGAGAGCTGAGGTTATTCAGCCTGGAGAAGGCAGATATTGGGATGCTGAGTTTCTTCTCTCTGTCCAATACTCTTGTGGTGTCAGAGCAGCCTTGATGAACAATTGTGATTGTTCTGCTTTTACAAGCCCATTGCACTGAGAAAACCTCCACTTCAGAGTGCAACATTGACAAAACCAACAGCTTCACCTATCTCACACATTAATTAAAACTCTACCTATTCACCTTCACCCCCACTCCTTCCCTCCATACCTTTCGCCACCTTGACCCTCTGGCTGCAAAGGAACATGTGATGTCAGCTGGAGAAGATGCATTCGTTCAGCAACTAAATAATTGAAGGTTCCTCTGGCAAAGTCAACTATCTTCTGCCTTCCCTGTGCTTTACAATTTATTTTCCCCTTCTTTCCCCCTCTTCCTTCTTCTTCCCTCCACTGAGACAAGGCTGCCATTCTTGAAAGCCATTTTAAATATTCATGTTTTAATTAGCTGACTTTATTGCATGAACTCGATGTAAGATAATAAAAAAGACTGCCTGAGGCATAACACATATTTTTTTTTGTTTGTTCTTGTAAGTGGTCTAAGAAGTACAAAGCCTAATATGTTTCCTCAACAAATGTTTGAAAGATACATAGAAATGACAGCTGTGGGTCATTTAGCCACTGGATCCTCCATGCATTCACATGCTCCTGAGGACTGCTTTGAAAGGTGTCTCCAAAAATGTGGAGCATGGGTAAATCCACAAACTTCTTGAAGGAATTGCCTCAAAGAATCACAGAACTACAGAATGGTGGGGGCTGAAAGAGACCTCTGAAGATCATCTAGTCCACTCCTCACTGCTAAAGCAGGGTTATCCAGAGCAGGCTGCACAGAATCACAACCAGGTAGGATTTGAAAGTCTCCAGAAAAGGAGATTTCACAACCTCTCTGGGCAGCCTGGTCCAGTGTTCCAGCAGCCTCAAAGGAAAGAAGTTTTTCCTTAAGTTTAGGTGGAACTGCCTGTGTTCCAGTTTGTGCCCATTGGCCTTTGTTCTGGTCACTGGGCACCACTGAGAAAGCTGGCCCCATTTTCTTGCCCCCCCATCCTTTAGCTGTTGCTGAGCATTGAAAAGATCTCCTCTCAAGCTGCTCTTCCCCAGGTTAAACAGCCCCAGTCCTCTCAGCCTTTCCTCACTAAAATGCTCCAGGCTCCTCAGCACCTTTGTAGCCTCTGCTGGACTCTCTCCATTAGTTTCTTGTCTTGAACTCGACACAGTACTCCATATGTGGCCTCATCAGGGCAGAGTAGAGAGGAAGAAGAACCACCCTTGANTCTTGTCTTGAACTCGACACAGTACTCCATATGTGGCC
>VWYK01101677.1:1081-36774 GCA_013399775.1 Semnornis frantzii
AGAAAGCTGAAGGAACAAATATTTTAAAAACGTGGAAATCAAATCAAGCAAGTATAAATGTGTGAGGCAGGCAAAGGAGTAGAAAGGTGGATGAGAGGGTGACAGAGATAAGAAATGAGAGCGACTAGGCAGAAGGATCATCTACTGAGTATGCCATAAGCAATGTCTGGGGTTGTGAGCAGTGGAAACTAAGGAAGCTGACACCCTGGAGTCAGGTTTCAGTGCAAGTACCACATAGTCCATGTCTGTCCTCTGCCTCATAGTATGTCCTACCTTGCTACTCTGAGCTGTTTTGCCTGATGAGCATGAACCTTCCCCTCTCTCTTCCAGCCTCACAGCCCTAGTAGAGTAAATGCTTGGGAAATTCCTGTTGGTCTTGGTTTGTAGCATCTGGACTTGGGCCTGAATAAAGCCCTTCAGGCTGGGAGGTTTTGGAAGGAAGCCCCACACTCACTGGGCCCTTCGCCAGTGAGTTAATCCTTTCTGTACTGACCCTTCTAGAAGCAGCAGTCCCAGGCCACCAAAGATCCAATAGCCTTGAACTCTTCATGCCTGGAACTGTGCTTGTTGCTTTTCAGTGCTGATCTCTTCCCAGCATTTTTCTCCTGAGGCCCCAGTCTTCAAAGCAGGGGCAATACAGATCAACCATATCATTCCTCATTTTCTCAACCAATGCTCCAGTGCAGCTGCCATTGTGTCAGTCACAACAGAAGATGCTGTGCCATCCACTTCAGCTGCTTTTGTTTATGTTGCTCTTGCCTTGTATGCATGCACGCCAGGAACTCTATGTTTCCCTATAGACATCTCCAGATACTTTCCCAGGGCCACTGGCTGTAAGCCGTTGTAATATCCATTACCCACTTGCTCTGAGCATGAAACTAAAATCAAGTTAGGCTTAAGCAGAGCTGAAGGTATAGAGAAGCTAAATGGTACTGAGCTGCATTTGTGTATGTGTGTTCATGGGGGTTAAAGGCAACACAGACATGTCCAGAACAACTGAGTGCAGTGTGCAAGAGCATGCATATGTTGTATGGATGTTGGTTCTATGTTCTATGGGGATCTCGAGGTCAGTTCCATGATTTGGAGCAGGTGAATGGAAGACAGAGAATATTATCTCTGGTAACATCTGCAAGTCTCTCAGCTTTCACAAGAAGCCATTGTAGCTGAGGATCACTGTAGCTATAGAAGTAATCTGTGCTGCTTCAGAGCTCAGGCTCAGTCTTGTCTCTAACACAGACTTTTTGTGTAATCCTAAATTCCATAAATAGCTTTTAGTGCCATAGTGCTCCTTCAGCAGCTGTTTTCCAAAGGCCAGAATACTCACACTAGGCATTGAGTTCATCTGGAGTTGGCAGCACTCAGCACCTTCAGTAAGCAAGGTTTGACGTCCCAGACACTGCTTCATCCTGAATAAGAATAATAAAACCAGGTAAGAATCCTTTGGGTAGCATTTGGACACTTAGATAAAGGCTTCTAGTGCTGTCGAACAGCTTAGTATGCAGCATGCCTGCCAGGTGATGATAACCACTTATAGATCCACGTATTTCTGAGGTGGCAGCCACAGGCCGGGCAGGTACTTCACAGACCTACAGTGACCAGATGTCTACATTCAGGGAAATGACTTCTCTTTCTTAAGGTCTATGAGGTGCTAAGACATCCCCATAAAGAACTCCACAGCAATGTTTACATAGAGATACATTTTATACTATGGAAGCCAACCCATGTGATTTCTTCTTAATCTGTATTGCAGACAACTCTCAGGCAGGTTTGGTCTCACTGGCACTTGTTAGGAGCGCAGAGAAGCATCTGTCACCTGGCTGGTTCTTCCACAAGTAAAAACTAAGCCCAAGGGGTTTTATGACCCTTATACAATTTAGTCTTGCTCCTGCATCCCAGCTGCAGGCAGTCCACCTGGTCAGGGTGTTTGCTTGGGAGGAAAAAGCTACCTTCTGTGTGAGATCTGAAAGGCTTTTGTTCAACATCAGATCTCCTATTTGAGAGTGCATGCAACACCTCCAAGAAATGTAAAAGGGAAAACTACAGCCCCCACGGAACTGGGGAGGCTCTAAATCCAGAGAAAATCTTCCTGTGACATTTACGAGCCAGCACATCAGATACTAGCCTCTAGTGCAGAGAGGCTTGGGCCAGCGCATTCCTTCCTCTCCTTACCAGTTACAGGAGCAGCAGATGCTTGCTGTGGTGGTGGTGTTCTTCAAAAGGGAATTGCAAGTGTGCCTTAGAGGGACACATCACAGAAATTTTTTTCTTCCTCACAAGAAAAACTAATTAGCTGTAATCTGCCAGCTGGACATAGGGAGAAACTCCATTATAGCCTCCTGGATTTAGCATTCTAGGACCAATTCTGCCAGCCTAAATCTTCTCCCTATGCTGAATTCACTGTCTTTCTGGTGCATGCTGTCCTGGAAACTCTACTTCTATGTTTTTTCCCTTGAGGTTATCGATAGTTATCTTAATGCCCAGGGATACTGCTGTCAGTTACTGTTGGAAAAGGGAGATTCAATATTGCTTCTGTTTCTAGATATTCTTGACTTTATCTCCAAAGCTGACATTTACTATTCCATACATTCCATCTGCAGTTTTCCAGGTATTGCAAGACTTGGAAAAAGCTCTTTATAATCAGGTGTGGTATGGGGAACAAAGATGTATTTTGGTTTTCAGGGAGAGTGGTGTAATTTTTATTTTTTAAAAAATAAAATTTCTACCATACAGTTCCTTATTTCTACTGAAGGCTTTTTTTTTTTATTTCCTGTCACAATCAAATGATGTGAGACCTACTTGGAATTGCGGAAATCAGGGGGAATTTAGGCGCTCCACATTCTTGTTGGAGCTGAGCCCAGACTCTTGGCCATGTGCCAAGAGGGCATGCTGCAGGAAGTCTCAGCCATGCTTGCCCTCCACCCTTGAGCATCTGCTCTTGGCCATGGTGGGAGAGAGGATTCTGGGTTATGTAGACCTTTGATCTGAAATAATGTAGCCTTTGTATCACTCCCATCCATCTTCATGTGGGTTCTTTGTAAAAGTTGTCATGACTGTTAGCTGATTGTGTTCTGTTGGTGATGTCCTCCCCCTGTCATGACTGTAACGCACCAAGTTTGGGTCTGACACTAATCCATCCCCAGACATCGCTGCGGGAGCTGCACCAGGGCAGGATGAGATCTAATACACTGGGTGGATTTGTGTTGGGCACTTCACTGCCCGTGCAGAATTTCCAGCTGTAAATTTCTAACAAATGTTGACACCTCTGTGTTGTGTTTGCTCTGCAGAGTGGAAGCAAGGCCAAGGATCAGGCTCTCGGCCTGGGATATGCTGTTAGAGCTTTGTGTACACTTTAAATTAGCACACACTGAAAAAGTTGTAAGTCAACTGTGCTACAGATGTTAGGGAATTGATTGCATGCATGTGTGAAGCAGGTTACTAAGCCAAATTTAAACACCTACTTTATTCCCTTGTGGGAGGCTGATGTTCTTAAAGCTTAACTTGATGTTATATATAACAAAACAAGACAACACTCTCATATCTCAGAAGAGAGGTGCAGGGGTTTACATATGCACAAGTATTATGAGCTATATCTCTTTCCTGAAAATGTAACCATCACTGCAAATGAGGAGAAATGCAAGAATCTCTGACAAATTTTCTTCTAAATTGCCTTGCTGTTTAAATCTCTGTGGTTTTTACTGAATGAAGCAAGGTTCTTGAGGAACCTGTTCCTGAAGAAATATACTAATTTTTCCTGAATGACTCCTAAAACTGAGATTACAAGACCTTCTCACAAGCTTTTGTCAAATATTTACCATTTGCACAACTGTGTTCCAGTCTCATTGATTAAAATAATGGCTGAGCTTGACGTGAAATTCAGTTTGGATGAGTCCCTTACCTGTGCACTCTGCCAGGTTGAAAACAGCATGCCAAATGGCCTTTGGTCAGCTAACAAAGCCACAAATGCTGAAAAACACCTGCACATCAGTAAATATCAGTCTCTATGAACTGAGATACAAGAGCAACATTTTTGGTGCTCACGATGTAGGACAGTGAAATAGCACACTGCTTGAGTCAAACAGGAAATAGAAACAATCTCCAGAGAGGAGTATTGCAAACTACTAAATGAATATAAGTAAATTTTTTACACTCCAGAAAGGAGGAGTTAAAAATAAAGACATAGGAAAATATTTCTGATGGTAAGATGTATATTAGACTATAGAAAGGCCTCTTGAGGGAATAAATAGAAGCTGGATCTCTAAAATCTTTTAAGCAGAGATTGAACACAATGGCAATAAATCTTTGATCAGAAAACAACCCTGCACTGTGAGACAAAAAGGCTGGACAACCTTACTGTACCTCCCTAGGTCTTGTAAATGAGCGATTGAAGCTTGATATGGATGGTTTAAGGTTTATATACATCTTGGGATGCACTAGATTGAAAGATACTGTGGGAGTACCGACTGGTCTCATTCTCCCTGTGTTTCACTATGTCTGGTGATAATCTCCTGAAACATACACTCACACCAAAATACTGAAGCAGAAGTTACTATGCATAGCTACAGCCCCAAGACCAGAGCTACTCAAAAGAGTAGAAATGAGGAGCTGATATTTCTGATAACATACAGGGAGAGTGGCATGTCACAGTTATGTACTTCAGGGACTCCTTTCTGGTTAACTATTTCCCTATAAATGAGTAAAGTTTTGGGAGCTGGCTTTGAAAACCTTGTTTTACACAGTCAGCTGGCTGCAAGATCCAGTATGGTTCTGAGTAAAACACAATTTCATCAAGTCAGGGAATGACAGGATTTGGCATGGCCCAGTATCCTGTAAGACACATGTCCTTGTGACACATGTGAGTGACATGTATGTCAACGATGTTAACGATTGTTTATTGCAAACTAAACATTTTCACCATCTGGCAACTTTAGATGATGAATGTCAAACAGTTCCAGCAAATGAAAAGTTTCCACCACCATAAACAAGATGTTTGCTGGATCTCACTTCGATGTGAGAGTAATACAGCTGCCTGTAGCCCAAAGAATGAATCTGTAAATACAAACTAGATTTAGTTTACATTATTTGCCTCAACGGCCCTCTGTGTACTCAGTGTACACACTGCCTGAGCACTAATGTCCAGCTCTGGTCACAAAGCATGCTCTCCTTCCCCTTCCACCTGATGCCTTTTTGTTTTGTTTTACCTCCCCCCCCCCATCCTGCTCATTCTCAACTATTACTTTGGACTTTGATGTGATCCAACGATGTTATTAACCTTTCCTAACATGGGCTTTGTTTGTGTTTTGTTTTCAGTTGGGGGTTTTTGGTGGGTTTTTGTGGTTTGTTTTTGCTGTTGTTGTTTTTTCCAAAGCAACACTAAAATAATGGACTTCTTAAATTACAAAAAACACTTTCAAGAAAATAAAGCACATTTTCAGGGACTTCCTCAGTGGTCACAGAAACAGAAGATAAAACTCAACTCAACACAAGCAACCAAAAAAATAGAGCAAAACCCTCAGGAGTTTTTCAAAATCAAAAGCAAAATACAAAGAGTGAGGAGAGGTTTGTGCTGGTTTGTGTTTGACTTCCATCCCGTGCCCAGCCTACTGTCACTAGAGGGCACTCTAACACACCGAACCTGCTGCAGCGCTCGGCCTCGCCGTAAGCCCAGGGAGCTGCGCGGTGGTACCCCGGGCAGCGGCGGGGCTACTGGCCTGGCGTTTGCGACTCTGAGGTTGCACCTACGCTAGGGTTTTACCTGGGATAGGGGATATAGTTTTGCAGTGGGCTTCTCGAACCGATACGCGTGTTTACTTTGCAGTGCAGAGCTTCCTCTGAATGTGTGAATTAGATCCTTTTGGAATGAAACAGTAATAAAATGAACTCCAGAAGGGCATGCACTCCAGTTGCTAAATAGCAATTCAGTCCCTAGGACAAGACAACAGTTAGACTAAAGAAAAATTCTCGAGATCAGACTACTTTGCTCTATAAAGATGTTCTTATTGTACCACAGAAGTTGCTAGTACAGGCAAAACCATAAGGTCCTGGACTTTGCTGAAGGAGAAAGCAGATGGAAAGTATGTTTCAGAACCTGAAGTTCCCCAAAGTGTACAGGTATTTGGATGATGGTGTTTCAGTGTCCAAAGAAAGCCTGAAAGAAATGAGATGGGTGCTGTAAGCACCTCTGACCATTGTAACCTGCCCAAGATCTTTTCCCTGCAAACACAGGTCTGTTTATTTCTGGTGCTCTTGTCCTCTGTGCATCGTTTTCTCATGGAGAACATACAAAGGCAGTGCTGAGACAGGCCCTGGTCAGGCCTCTCAGGTGCCTCATTTTGCTGGGAATAGTGAACCTTTATTGCTGAGGTTTAAGTTTCTTGAAGTGGCCTGCAAGTTCAGTGAACCTGAACGCTTCAAGCGGAATCCAAGCAAAAACACAGTTTTAAACACTCTTGGAATAGAATCTCCTCCACAGCATCAGCTCGATGCTCAAGGGGAGAGGCAGAACATGTCAAACTTGGCTCTGCTTTACCCCAAGCTTTCGGGAAAGAGAAGAACATAGCCAAGAGCTATGTTCATAACAAAACTTAAACCCAGGCAAAATTTATCATGTTTTGAGTTTCTTCATGAAAGGTTAGACCAACTTAGGTTGTGCTCTGCTGGGATAAGAGAAGAGATGGATTCGATCCTTAAGGGCCAATTTCACATCCATTGAAATCACATGCAAAAGTCCCAGGGTAGCAAGTTTAAACTTTTAAACACTGCTAGAAAAGCAGCTACTACAGTTCTCCGTCACTCTAGTTAACCATCTATAAACAGTTACTCACTTGACCTCTATTTGATCTCTCCCTCTGCCCTCCAAGGAATCTTTGGAGGCCAACACACATTATGGATATCTCTGTGTACATGAACATGAGGCTATTTTACTACAATGAGGACTGACCTCTTGCAATTCTGTCTGAAAGCTGTCTGTTTGGGGAAATAATTTTTTTCCTTCTGCAGAGCAGACAAATCCAACAAGTCACTTCTCTTTGTTTATGCTGCTTTATTGCAAATGCTTAACACTAAAAGTCCTGTTCACTACAAGTGGAACCTTTGCATGGCAATAAGAAAGAAAAGTAGCCTTAACACTTGAAACAGGAAGGTCAAAGACAGGAGTCAAGAAAGATCTTCACACCACTCTAGGTCTGGCCTCTTCTAGCTGCTGCTTGGATGCACAACAAGACTGCAAGGCCTTTAAGATGATTAACAATACTGAGGGAAAAAAGAAAAAGAAAAAAGTGGGAATGTCAAAAGAATAATACTACTATTTAAAAAAAAGAAAAATAATTCTTAATCAAAATAAGAATAACATTAAATCTAGGGGCATATAACTAGTCACTGAAAAAACCTAACTACATTTGTATGAATGACTTAATTATTTATTATTTTAAAGTATGATAAATGAAAGAATTTCAGAGTTAAGTTAGAAAATAACAAAAATACTGGAACCCTCAAAATCTGCATGTACTCATAACTCAGCACCCCAAGGATACCATGCAATAGTTAACGTTGTTTTGAATATTTTAGCTTCTTTCATTTCCGTCTTATCACAGCATCCTGATATGTGAAAATAAGCAAGTTTAAGCATACTTTTAAAAACTTATCTTGAAAAGAACCCAAACAACAACAACAAAACCCAAACCAAAACAACATAAACCACCAGCTTAATCTAGAGACAGAGATACTAAACTGCTGTAGCCATTATTATGTGGATGATATTACAAGGCGCATATAAGGTTGATACATACAGATTTCAAAATGTAATCATCCTTAACTCTAGATTCCTGAATTTCCTGGTATTAACATGCTTGTTTTGTAATGTATTTTACTTAAAATTGCTAAGATGTACTGTAACTCTCAGCTCCACTTAAAACAGATTCTGCATGAACACTGTGGCTGTCCAAAAATTGATGTGCTTAGTTACATATAATAAGTCTGGGAAATATTAAGGAAGATCACAGCCAAATAGTATTAGTGAGAACAAGATGAGAACAGGAGCATTATTTTCCTGACCTGAGGACATTTAGTTTAATTCTTAACTTAAAAAAAAAAAATTGTTAATAATAATGAATTTTATTGTATTGGTCATAAAATACTTGCTTTAGACATAATCTGTAGGGATTTAAAGCAACTTCAGATAATAATAATAATGATTTCATTGCTGGGTTATGACAGTCTAAAATTCTAAGCAACTGAAATGCTGCCATCTCCTTGTTTAAGAGGAAATGTAATTTGATACAAACACTAAAATTGTGGAATATTGTATTATTAAAAAAGGCTGTCTCAAGCTGCGTTGAAATCAAGAGTAGGTCTATTTAAGGTTTCTGAATTCATCCTTTCTTTGTTAGGATTCAGATAAAATATTAAATTTACTGGCTATTAAGGAGTTTCTGGCTGCAGATGGTTTGAGGAAGGTAGGATTCAGACAGCCAGCTCACCAAGGGGTGCAAACTGGATCTTTTGAGTGTTCAGTCACTGGTCAGTTCTACAGGAGTTAATGTTACAATAAAAAGAATTTTTAAAGGGATTTAACACTTGCCAAGTCACTTGACTTCTCCTTAAAACGTACAATTCGTTCAGATTTCCCTGAGCTCACAATTCTTGGTTCAGGGAGGGCAAACCATAAGACCCTACTTGGTTTTGGTTTGTTTCGTTTTTTCTCCTCTGTTCTGTTTTGGTCTGTTGTTTTGTTACTGTTTAAATCTCAAACTCAGAACTGTTGTACTGTAGGCAGAAACTTGGTTTTGACAGAACGTGAATCACAGTGTGTACAAATTGCTCGGTGTTCAGATGAGCTTGCTTATCTTTTGGAGATCTCTCCTTCATCCCAGTAGGAGGAACGTATCATTGAAGTGGTGAAGGCAACCCTGCGGTACTGGGCTCCGTGTCCATCAGGTCTTCTGTCCCTCTCTCGCCCCACCAGCCCCATTCAGAGCTTGGATTTCCTCTGACTCAAAAAAACAAACCAAACCAAACTCGTCTGCTTGCTAATACCCACCAAACTAAAACTGCCCTGGAGAAATACCGCGAAGCTTGCTTTAATCTCTGATGGCTTCATAGCAGAGAGCACCGATGTGTATGTGTAGTTGTGTGCACACGTGGGGCGGACGGGACTCACCTTCCTTGGGGAGCTCCCCGGGGACTTTACCCAGCTCCTGGAGCTGGCGGCGGCTGCGTCTCGCCGACAGCCGGGTCCCGGGACTCACACATTCTCCCCACCCTACAAGAGTCCCCCTCTCGGGCTAGCCCTGCTGGAGGGAGACAGCTCCGCACCCTCGCGCCTCTGCTGGGGCAGTCAGGGGCAGTCAGGGAGAGGATGGAGGGGTGGGTGCTGCCCGTTGAGGCGTCCTGGGTACTCGTACTCCCTTCTCCCATGAAACTTGGTCTCCCACACAGAGGAGGTTGTAGCAGAAGGGAAGGGCAGCTGAGGCGCATGGGAAGCTGAGGCAGTCTGCTGCCATAAAGATGAGGAGGGTGTGAGCCCTATGTGGAGCTCGTTGCACTCACAGGTGTAGGGAAAGCCCTTGTGTTTGCGTCCTTTAACCCTTCTAGTTTGCGCTGAAGCTCTGTCCAGACGTTACCTAGAATCCATTCAGTTTTCCCCTTTAGCTACAACACAAGTGCAATGTTCAAGGGTGCCGAGGGGGAGGCTGCCACTCAGATTTAAATCTGATCTCATTACACATCCACTCGGTCTCTTTGATTAGACCACTGGACTGATTTTCTCTGGGGCTGTAGTAATAGCAAAGACTGTTGCTCTTCTCTGAGGATAAACGTTCCTATGTGCCAGCTGCAGCACTTGATGGGACATTGGCACTCCTAGCAGTGCTTGCAGTAGGGTTACAATTACTTCTCCAAACCTTGCAGTAAGCAGGGACAAAGAAATACAAATAACTAGATTTGCAGGAGCTGAATGTGATACTCAGTCTTTCTGATGTGTCAGGGAGCTAGACAATTCATAGCTGTCAGTGCAAGCATTTCCCTCAGCGTTAAAATCGTCTAAGTGAAACAGTCACACGTTAGCACAGGTACTGGATTTGCCCCGTTTCCAACACCAAGAGCTGTGGCTTGGGAGAGTTTGAAATTGTGCAGGATAAAAGCCAATTGCGCTGTCTGTGACAGGCATCATGAACCTGTCCTTTAAACACCTCCAGACCAAGATTAGCTTTACCCAGTTACCCCCCTTTGCCTCAGTCTTACCGAGGGGGCCTGTTTTAAATGAAGCTAAGGGGTCCAAATTCAATCAAAGCCTTTATATTTATTTAAAGTATTGAATGGCAACAAACAGGGCCTCATGGGCTTGGACTGCAGGCAACGAAGACATGCTGAAATCAATTACACTTGACAATGCTGAAATAGCTCAGGGTAAGTGGTACCGCTTAGACCTCCCGGCTCTGCAGCTCTATCGGGGCTTTCAGCCGAGGTGCCAAGGAGCCCAGCGGCATTTGCAATACAAAGGAGAAGAAATGTGGCAGCAAATGTACAACTGGGCTCAGCTAATATAGGGAAAGGTGATGTTCCCAGCAAGTAAGCAGAGGGAGAATAAAAACAAAAAACAACCCAAAACTTTAAATCCCCCCTCTCTCCCTTTTCCCTCCCACTCTCACTCAAAAACCCAAAACTAAATCAAAACAAACAAAAAACCCAACACCCCCCCCCCCCAACCAACCAAACCAAAAAACCCCCCAAACCAACCAACCAAACAAAAAACCCCACACCAACAAACCCCCAAAACTTTTGGGGAGATGCTTTGTATAAGGCGTTGGATCTGATGCCCGGGGCACTGGTCTAAATTTAGCTTCGCGCCCACAGGAGTGAGGGAGATTTTGCTTTCCTTGTCGGTGTGAGCGGTGAGCCCTTACAAGATGCTTACCCACAGCAGTCCCAGCGCTCAGCAGCCCTGGTTCAAAAGAAGTGGGGCCAGAGTGCACATGAGGGACCAAGGCTGGTGTGGTTTGGTGAGGAAACCTTCTCCTCCCCCGGTTCGGGCTGGATGGAGTGGCCGACAGCTCGGCTCCCCGCCGCAGCTCCAGCCGCCGTGCGTCCGAGATCCCCGGGAGGGAGCGCATCGCCGCAGCCGTCCCATGGGAGGCTCCGGTCGCAGGGCTGCTGGGGCAAGCGCTTTGCCTGGGGCAAGACTGCCGGGTTGACGGAGCGAAGAGAGAAGTCCTCGCTCTTTTGGTTCCTTTCCAAGCATTTTTAAGAGAGGAAGGATGTAATAACATGCCACGGGCAATAAATCATAGCCTAGCTACTCCCCCTGGCTCCCCTCCCCCAGCCCGGCCGTCCCGGCCCCTCTATAGAGGGAGGGGAGGAGGGGACTCCCGCAGAGCGCCGCAGCCGCCGGGACGAGCAGTGCTTCGCCTGCCCCGCGCCCCGCCAGCCGCCCCAGCATGGACCTCCGAGCCCTGGCTCTGCTTGCTTTCGCCCTAGCGATCATCTCCCTCTCGGAGGGTAAGTAAGCGAGTTGCCGGGGCCTGCTTCTCTCCGCTTGCTCCGCTCCTGGCTGCGGGCGCTGGGGAGCCCGTCGGGGAGCCGCGGTTCCGCGGAACTCCTCGATCTTCATCACTCTCCCCGCAGCTCCCGCTCTCCCGGCCTTGGCTCCTGCCGCTGCTCAGGCGTGCGCGCCTGGCGAGCTCCAAGCCATAACGGGTGTGCGCGGGGAGCAGGCAGGCTCTCCTCTCCCTTGCTCGCATTCTTGAGGAACGCTGGTCAAAGCAGTCCTCTTTGCCAAACTTACCCTGGATTGAAATCGGCTGTGGTGAAACCTTGCAACAGCGCTCGGTCTGTAGGGAGGTGATTGGCCTGCAAAATACGCGTATCGATTTCCCGTTAAAAAAAAAACCCAAAAGCGCGAACCAAAAGTTACAAGAAATGAGGGACAGGCGGTTGCTCCGTTTCTTTTCGGATCCTCTGCCGTGATCTATCCTCCCTCGATTAGGGCAGAGCTGAACCAAAGTGGTCACTCGGCTGGAATTCACCGCACCACCGGCGAGGGTGCACGGAGAGGTTTCGGGGGTTGCGCGGAAAGCCGAGCTGACAAGAGTTCTGAAGGGACGCGGGCTAGCAGCCTGCGAGGGCTACTGCGGTTAGCATTTGTCGCGAAGGCAACAACATCACGGCTGTCCCTCTCGCACCGCTCTGCCCGCTGGTCGGGCCGCGGCAGCAGCCGGCCGATTGCTCGACAGCTGCTGGCCGTGGGAGCCGCCGTGTTCGAGCAGACCCGGAGACCGCGGGCTAATGGCCGCACCATGCGCCCCGCATCCGTGGACAGTGGGGAGCCCAGGTCCACGAGGCTCCATGGCAAAGAACACAGCCCGGGGCGGCAGCACTCCCCACGGGTGGCCGGGCGAGGTCCTGCCTGGAGCTTGTGGGCATCGCCCGGCTTCCCCCTGCGGCTAGCCTTTCGCCTGGCAGAGACTTGACACCTTTTGTCCCCCCCATCGAAAGTTTGCTGGCTTGGTAACAAACACCCTTTCAAACCTCCGCTCTCATCCTATTATCCCATTTCGAAGACCGAAACTTGGTTGTTCCCCACCCAGGATGCTCTCCGGTGCCGCCTTTGTTTAAGCCCGAGGGAGCTAATTGCTCCCGATAACTTTGCTGTTGCTTTTCTACAACAGCAGCTGATGCTTTTCTACAGCAGCAGTTTCCGTCCCGGTGAAACGTACAAAAAGCCGCCGTGAAGCAAGCGCTGCCCTAGAGAAGACCCCAAGAGGCAGAATGGGCCGGTGGGCTCTGCCCCCGGGCGCTTAACCATCACGCAGGGGCTGCGGGCTGGGAAATGAGCACCGCAGATAAGTGAGGGCAAACTTGAAGGGCCGCAAGCGTCAGGGACAGTCTCAGTCCCTCGTCCCCTCACCGCTACGAGCACGTCTAGGGCTCGCTCTCTCTGCTTGTCTCCTCTCTGTCGGCTCTTGCCACACGGCTAGGAGGCTGGTAGAGCTGCCTGGCTGAACCTCGGTTTGCTCCCTGCATGACAGCTCTCCTTAGCTGGCAGGAAATGGCACCAAGTAGCTTTATGGCAGGGTAAACGTGCCTGGCAGCGGGCTACCTGACTAGGGAAATTGCTGAAAAAAAACGTGTAAGGAGAGAGACTCAACCTGCTTGCAACGAAAAGAGTATTTTTGCCTGTGCCTTTGTTTCATGTAGTGAGCTCAGTCTTGATCCAGATGAGGACTTACAGGGTCTCGGAGGCCAGGTGAGCTTTGAATTATCCCTAGCCAATGTGGCAAGCCTGATCTGCCTGTGACAGTCTCACTTCCCAGGGAAATGGAGCTGTTCTAGTCCGAAAACACTTTGCAGCTCTCTCCCGATTCTGACAAATAGACTCCTGGATGAACAGAAGTAGAATGAAGTTTTTATCAAATGTTTTCTCTGCTTATGCCCAGTCTGTCCACCTGGATATACCTTGCCTTTCCATTCAAGCGCTTTTAAGTGATGTTGAGAGCTGACCCCGTTGGTGACTGTGCTGCCGCTGTGTGGTGCTTGGTGCCTGTTGCTGGACATCAGGCAAGGGGCACAGAAATGATGAAGAGATTGTTGTGCGGGGAGGTTAGCTGTCATTCCATCTCTCACTGAGGTGATAGAACACCAGACTCTGTGGATCCCTCACTTCCTTGCCGTGCTTAATGTCCTTTCTTGAACAGGAAACAACTCTGAAACTCAGAGATGTGTTAGTCATAGTTAAGCTTTCTCTGTGCCTAATTTCAACTGCTGTGGAATTGAAAGTTCCTCTCCTAACGTCAGAGAGGATAGGAATACATTCTCAAATCATAGATCTGAATGGTTCATCTTCTGCATGTTGTTTAGGGTAAAACTTGCTTAAATTTCCTTGGTACAAGCTTGCAGAGACACTTCCACTGCAGCTGTTCTGGGCTGTTTTGTATAACTGCATTCATTTTCAGTCTCCCTTTCAAGTACAAACTCAGTGATGTGTATTTATTAGGCACTGATTTGCAGTGAGAAATCCTAGTGCCTTTCTCACTCTTTTCCACAATAGCACTAGTCAGTGTAGTGCATGTTTGCCAGGGTCACCCTGCAGCCTTCATTCCTCCTCTCCTTGCAGATAGGAGGTTGTCCTCCCACTTATTATCTCATAGATGATATAATTGTTTGGACTGACATAAAAGTGTCAGAAAAAGTCCTCCAAATTTGTTAACTTACAGTCTTGATCCTGGTTTGAATCTGGAGGAATTCTGCTCTCGCTAATGAATTCCTCTGTCTTTGCCCATCTGCATGTGGAATCGGATTCTGCCTCATCACTTGGTTGAGGCGCAGGGGAAAAAAACTGTTTTTTCCCTCCTGAGGACAGAGTAGATTTACTGTGTTATCCATGGTTATATGTGCTACAGACAGTCTTTGGTAAATGTGCAACATATGCAGATCACCTGCACTTCGAAAAGCTGTCTCTTTTCTCACCTTCCTGTACAACAGTTTAGAATTCCAAGCCTTTCCCTGCTCTTTAGTTCTCCATCTGCCTTTAAGGGAACTGGGTTTGGATTCTACTAGTGCTCCCGTGTGGCTAAATGAGCAGGGTGGCAAATTGTCATGTAGGATCTTAAGCCCTGTTAGATATAGATCTGATCATCTACAGCATGAGCCTAATCTTATGGGTTAGGTGTATGAATCTAATTCCTCCCAGAGGCTGGAAACTGCTCCACCGGGAAATTCTTAAACCTTAGGCAGCTCCGTCTTGCCTTCCATGCAAGGCTTTAGTGTTTGTACTTTGGTGTGCATGGACCTTTGAAGCTTACACACAGGATAAGGAACTAACTTACATGCGCTTAGTTGCCAGTAATTCAGTCCTGCCATGGAGAAATCAGGTAGCAGGACTGCATCAGAGGCTGGCAGTTGCCTGCCTGCTTTCCTTAGTTCTGCATGCATATATGCGGGTGATTTTTAGCCTTGGAGGCTAACCTTAATTCTGTCCCTAGTGACGCCAGTGACAAAACTGGTGATCCCTGGTTAGTATATGGAGAATGCACTGCCTGATAACTGTCTCCTCAGTTGCCGTTACTTCGCCTGAGGCTAGGAGCTCAAAAGACTCCAAATCTCTCCTGCAAAATGCTGTGGTCTCACATCTCGGGGTCCACCTCCTTAAGCGAGTGTCTTGGCTGGGAGCAAAGGCTGTCTGTAGTGGGGAAAGGTCAGCCGCTGGGCCCTGGGAAAGCCTGAAAGACTCAGAGCTTTTCTGTAGCCAGTAAGTCCCCCGTGAAAAGCCTGCACCTGAGCCGAGCTGTTTTGATCTGAACTCTTTGGAATTCATGGCTTTCTTCTGGCCACCTTCTACTTTAGCCTCGGGTCAAAATCATTTGACGAGAACAACACTGAGGACAAGTGCCCCTCTTTTGGCCTTTATTTTGTCTAATTACCAGGAGCATCCCTGCACAATGGAGCGGCTCCTTCTTCTAATCTCTTGTTTTTTACTTATCTCCATTTTCTCTCCTTCTTCTTTTGTCTTCTAAAACCCCGGGCAGGATTATTGAAAGGCTGGGCACTGGGGTAAAAGGATTGTGATGTGAGCTGTGAGCAAATGCACTCCCGAAGCTACAGATTTTCTCCTACTTTTTTCCACCTGCATGGTTGAAGGGAGTTTATGTGAGGTCTGCGTGTCTGTGCGGCTGACCAGGAGCAAGAGGGAGTAACGTGTCCTGGGAGTAACGTGTCCTTTCTCTCCTTGTGTACCTCAGAGAAACCCGTCAGCCTGACTTACCGATGCCCCTGTCGATTCTACGAGAGCAACGTGGCAAGAGCCAACATTAAGCACCTCAAAATCCTCTCCACACCCAACTGCTCACTTCAGATTGTGTAAGTTTTACTCTTTTCAGCTGGGTGAAAATCTCACGTGTCTAAAAGAAGAGTTGTACAGCTGGCTGCTGCTTTGGTGGCTGAAGTTTGGTCTGTCTCATACCATGGCTTCCAATTCATCTCTTCACCCCATGTGTGTCAGATGCACATGGACCCTGCTTTACCCCACACAAAGGAGTTCAACTGCATGTTTCCCAGCTGGGTTCTACCTTTGTGATCTTGTGATTATGCAATCCCATGTCCTGTTCCCCTATTGGTATGTGAACAGAAATGTCAGACAGCCTTGTTTGTTGTCTTGGATGTGGAGCTTCACACCTTGGGGAAAATACTTTAGAATGATTTGAGTCTTCTAATGCTCCACTTCTCCATAAGAGAGGAACTAAACAAGCAAAAGGAATTCCTAGATTTCTTGTAGCCTCCATGGGAGGTACAGGCCCTAAATATATGCTGGCCTGATCTAGGGACACATTTACCAGGCCATGACTGATGCTGGTAAATCACAGAAGACAGAAATGATGGATACTTAATGGGAAATAAGAAAAAACCCAATTATTTTCAGGGAAAATGTGGTTGTAGGTCTGTGTGTGTTTAGCAGGGTCAGTTTTTTTGGTTCACTTTTTCATGGTTGAGCGTCTCCTTCCTCTTCCCAAATTGAAAATCTTCAGAAGAAAAAAAATAGCACTCATCTCTTTTCATTGTGAAGGAGTCTTACTACTGGTGACCTGAACAAGAGGATCTCGGTAAACAGATTTGGTTTCTCTGCAGCGGTCCCATCACTAGTTGTGTCTTTGATCTATGTTGAGCTTTCCAGTTGCAACTCAAGTGCAGTAGAAATTAATCTTTGTAATCTAAAATATTTCTGCACTCAGCTGAAGGGACTGCACTCAGCTGATAGGACACTCAGCTGGGGAGGGTCTATTTACAAGGTCTTGTAATGACAGGATGAGGGGTAATGGGTTTAAACTGGAAGAGAGGAGATTTAAATTAGATGTTAGGAAAGGGTTCTTTACAGTGAGGGTGGTAAGACACTGGAACGGGTTGCCTAGGGAGGTTGTGGATGCTCCCTCCCTTGGGAGGTGTTCAAGGCCAGGTTGGATGAGGCCTTGAGCAACCTCTTTTAGTGGGAGGTGTCCCTGGCTATGGCAAGGAGTTGGAACTAGATGATTTTTGAGGTCCCTTCCAAAGTAAACCATTCTATGATTCTATGATGTGCTTTCATGAGCTTTCTCAGGAATGTACAGATGTGTTGAAGAAACGCATCCATTCCTGAACATTTTTTTTTTATTTAAAACAAACAAACAAAAAACCACCAATTAAGCCACTCTGGATAGATCATGCACATTTTCTCATATGTGCTTCTGCCTTAGGATTTGGTAGAGGGCAGTGAGAAACCTGTAAGTCTCAGCTGAGAAATAATTTCCTTTCAAAAAAATGGCAAAACCAGCTGTGACTAACTGATCTCTACCTATAAACAAATTTGCAGGCAAGCATCCAAAATGCTGTAGTGTATGTATTGTGCTCTGAGACTGTCAATGGATATCATAATGGTTCCAGTGCCAAGGCTTTGTAAAGGAATTGGAATTTTTCTGGAGTAGTTTCAAGAAAATGACAGGCATTTATGACAGGACAGAGTATACATTTATCTCTTAATTAATAGGTGATCTTAATTATTAGAGTTAAATAAGAGCATGAAATGCAGAAACGAAAGCAACTCATGTTCTTGCTCATTCTTGACCCAAGTGTGTTTGTTTGCAATGGGATTCAGTGGCATACAGAACACACTGTCTTTTTTGTTACATTGTAAAGTAAGGTACTTAAAAGCTACCTCCAAATACTCCTGAAACATCACGAATTTGAACTAGATCTTCTTTATCAAAACAGAAGCTGAAATGGAATCAAAACATAGCATATAAAATTCTCATCTTGATGATTTTAAGCACACTGACTTTACTAGGCATGCACTGTCCAGTAAAAGTGAATTAAAATTTTTTCAGGAACACAAAATCTCAGTGAAATCATACAGTTTTAAGGAGAGAGTTCATAATGTATCTTTTTTTTTGCACAAGTACATTCCCCTGTATTAATGAGGGGCAGCTGTACCTGAACAGAAAGCGGAAGAACAGGCTTTTGTCTTTGTTTCTATTGGACGTAATCTCTCCAAATCCCAAAATCTCCTCTGTCGGTGTCTACTTCTACAAATCCCACTCTAAGTTCTCTGCTTTTCAATGAGAGAAACATGCATTTTTAGTATGCAATTAATTGCATCCTAAAGTAGACACCTAAACCAGTTCAGACTAACAGGCCCTATAATTGCCTAGGTCACTGACGTGGCTGTACAAGGAGCAGGGGCTGAGAGCCTCAGACATAAATATCTAAACAATTAAATGTCTTGATATGAGGTGAGAAGAATTGCATTGCATGTTATTCGGGGCTGGTTATGTGTGGTTTTGGTTCTGTACACTTCAAAGCCATCTCAAGAGTTCCAGGCATTGCTAACATCCGCAAATCTATTCTCACACTCTGCTGATATCACTTCACTGGAAACGTTCCAGTTTGGCCGTGCTGTAAGGGAAATATGAATTAAGTCCATTCATCTCTTTATTGGTGCAGGGTTCGCAAGGCTGGATCTTCAGTGTGTTTATCTTACACTGTGTTGTTGCAGAAGTTCAGACCAGGGAGCCTTTTTGACCTGTTATTTCTTACTGCATAGCTTTATATTCTGAAGATTTAATTTTTATATGGGGAACATTTTGGCTTCCATCCAGCAAAATGCTTAAACAAGTACCTAACTTACTCCTATGATCATTTGCACTGCTTCTGTATGAAAAATGCAGATAGCCCAAATGCCACACTCTGGGAACTCAAAGTAGCTAAACAGTATAATCAGGAAATTGCATCTTGGACATCCAGGAGAAGCCCCTTAGGAGGTTTGAACTTTTGTTTCCAGTGCCAACTGAACACAGGAGGGAGAACTTTCCTCTGGCTCTAGGGTACTTCCTGTCATCTTCCTGCTTGCAATCTGTTAGTTCAGTCATATATGAAACAAAAAGCTAACAAGTGACAAGACTCTTTCAGAATACCGAAGAGGTAGGGAGGGTCTGGTGTCTGTCCTCAAAACATGTGAAATCTCAGTTTTGGGTTGAATGTGAAGGCCTTTTTTTAATAAATTCTGTGCAAAAATTACTTATACCATGTCAGTACTTACAAATGAGATTTAATTGTCAGCACAGAATTTATAACAGTCCAGATATACAAAGTCTGTACCTGTCCCACCCCCAAATGCACACCTTCCCCTAGTATAGATCAGAAGAATCATCCCCAGAGAAGACAGATGATGCCAGTGCTTCAAAACCTGGGGTATTTATAATAGGTGCCTCAAGGATGGCAAAGATAACCTCTTCATGGGCTAATTGAGAGCAGCACTGACACAAAAAAATTAAGACCCCCAAGGTGGGGCGTGTGTGTGTGTGGGCTCAGGACTGTTGCCCGGTAGACTCACTCTGAATTTCTCTTTTGGCAGTGCAAGGCTCAAGAGCAACAGCAAGCAAGTGTGCATTGATCCCAAGCTAAAGTGGATCCAGGAATATCTGGAGAAAGCTTTAAACAAGTAAGGCAAGAGACAAATGGACTTAACAGCTAACAACCTGAGTTATTAAAGGGTAGAACATTAAGGGCTGGCTTTTACCATGTGGACAAAGTATTCGTGGAATCAGATATTGTTCTGAAGATGGGTTTGGAGTTGACCTAGTCTGTAATAAAATAACAGCTTTTATTATATCCTAAATGTTAAATTAAGAGTTTTGCCAGGGTTTGAGGCAAAATTTATCCTGATCAATCTGTTCTGGGGTCCCCAACCCATCTTTTTATAAAAGCCGTTCTCCCAAGGAAAATGCTNCAACCCATCTTTTTATAAAAGCCGTTCTCCCAAGGAAAATGCTTCCTCTATGCTCCCACTTCCCCAAGTCAAACTACAATTACTTTGGAATCTATATTGTTCCAGTTTCTTTGGAGCCCCTTCTCCATGTTATTACTTTGAGGGTCTGTTTGCACAGGCAGCTGTGGCCTAGGAGGTCTTGGCACTAAATTGTTTCTCTGCTGGTCAGTGAAGAGTGCTATTGATATCAGCCAAGATGAGATGCACTGCTATGAATCAGGCTCTCTGACAAGGCCAGGGGAAAACCCATTATACCTGGCAAATTCAGACTCTTAAAATCTATTTTCATTCCCCCTAAAAGTGGACAATTATGACTACTCTGAGGTGGACCCAGTATATCTCAGTTCGATTTTACTAAGCTAAATTTCTGCTGAGTTACAGAGAGGGCCGCCAGTCTTTCTAGGATGGATATTAAGACAAATGATGTTATAAAGCATTTTCTTGATCATCCAGAGGCCTGAGCTGTGGTTGATCCAACAGCAACATTTTGGCCAACAAGTCTACCTGTGCACTCAGTATCCCTCCCATCCTTGCCACTACATTCCTGTGCTGTAACCGTGCTGAACATAAAGGCAGGGCTGGAATCCAGTCATTTGCAAAAGCAATGCATTCTTGGAGAAATGTAGGAAAGTGCATGACCGCAGGTCAGATGTGAGGCAGTACAGGTAGCTGAGTGTTCTCCACTGTTTACTTTAAACATCTGCAAACAAGAGTTAGAGTTTAAACAAACAAACAAACAAACAAACAAACCTCCCAAAAACCAAATCACCACAAAAATACCACAAAACTTTGTTCCCCTGTGTTTTTATAAGAAGGATGGGGAAAAATTCTACCAGAAGCAAAAAATTATTCCATGTGGTCTTTTTTGGGACCACGCTGGGGTCAAGAGTGAGAAGAAAGTGAGAAGGAAGCCAGCTAACAAACTGACTGTGATTCCAGCCTTGACAGCTTTTCCCATCTCTCATCCAATGCTCGGTGCCTTCTTTGCTGCCAGCACTCAGTCTTCTTGTCCTTTGGGCAAATTCTCTGTTGAGGCAATCCAGGCTAATGCTGCCAGGACAATGTTTGATTCAGGCACTAATCAACCTAACAGAAAAGTGTGGCCCAGGTTGACTGTCCCGGGGTTTGAGATTTATTTTCCAACCTGGGAAAATCCTCACCCACCCTGACTAAGTTTCTGTTTGTTATCATGCTCAATGAAGCTCTTGGTGCTGTTCATAAGACCTGAAACTTAGGAGACACATAAGAAATTTGTAGGGTTGGGAAAAAGTGATTATTTGCTCAGATCCTGCTTGCCTGACTTAGGGGAACAGCTCAGCTGGAACATGTTTTGCTTTCACTTTCACTAGTGAAACCCCCTGGCTAGCTCTACCAAAACTAGTCAGTCTATGCCTGATCTCCAGACAGATTCTGAGCTTTGTTTACCTAATGTTAATCCAGAAGCATTCTACTTCGGTAGAATGTAAATATTATTCCATTTAACAATGGGATGTTATTCCAATGTTGCAGTATTCCAATAACAATGTAAGTGTTATTCCATTTACATTGAATAATGGAAGATGATTTGGTCCCAGTAATATGACCTAAGATGACAGAAAGCATGTATCTCTATCACCTAATCCTGTAATCATGGCACGGTTTTAATTTTCCAACTAGTAATGCTAGCACCAGTGGCATTTTCATGCTCCACAGACAGTCAGGGCTCTTGTCTGTAGCGTTTTCAAAAGGCATGTTTTTGATATATTTTAGTGCACAGCTTTGACTTCTTCAATGAAATGTACTTTGGAATATATTTATAGTACATCAAACAATTCATATATTTGAATTGGAGCCATATGAATGTTGGTAGTTTAAACCACCGATATCCCTCAAAACTACTAACAGCTTGTAAAATAAATCTATATAGATCTATAAATGTTAATGTAGCTATCCATTTCAATCAGTCATATATTATATTTTTTCACTTGTACTGAAATTGTATGAAATGTGACATTACCCTCTATGCACTAGCAATAAAATGGCTAATTGTTTCATGTTATGAAAACCCAATTGTACATGGGAATTTATTTTTCTGGAATAAAATCAATAAGTTTTGTAGAAAGGACTCTTGTAATTGCTTAAGTAAAATCCAAACTGTGAAGACATCTTAATCTACATCAGTGCTTCAATACAGGACTATTTTCTCTATTATAATCTATAGCTAAAGGCAAGGAAAAGTTCATAGAACGCTGTAGTCCAATAGAGTTTGTCGTGAAACCAGAGATGGTTTTTACTATGGAATTATTTTGCTCGCTAATTCTGCTTTAGCCTTTATTATTGCTTTACATTCATCACATCTCCACGTAATATACACACTCATAAAACATCAGTAAAATACATTCAGGCTGTCAGGAAATCAAATTCCTTAACTGGCTTTAAAAATCATGGTGCAACCGCTATGACCAACATCATTCAATATCCATCCATTTTATAGACAAGGGGCAAACCAACCTTCCTTGAAAGAGCTAACAAATCATTTACCATTTCCAGGCAATCCCAGTCATCATTTACAGCACGCTGACTGCCTTTCCCTTCTTCCTCCACACAAGGGGTATGCAAAATCAGGCCTTCGTGGTGTTAACAGAGCCCAAAATGTACAGGGACCGGCTTGTCTGCTCTCGTATTAGTATAGACCCATCTCAGAACTTCCCTCAGTCTAAGATGCTGGAGTCTGATAAGCTTAGTGGCTACTGCTGGCACAGATGAGAGCTGATGGGGCTGGAAAAGATAACAAATAAGAAAAACATTTCCCCTGAGACCACTGAGAGGGAGGAAACTCCCAACTTCTAGGGACCAGCTGTAATGGGAGCCAAGACCTGCTGCTGCCTACCTACACAGTATTTGTAAAGCCCAGTCTCGCAGCTCTGGAGCTGAGAGTAATTTCTGACCCCATTTATAAATAAGGGTTGAAGTACAAGACATCCAAACAGCTACCTCCTGGTACTCCACCAAGCGTGTGCTGGCTCAGTGTCCCATTTGATGGAGACAACGTTGGCAACTATCTTTACAATTTTGTTTTAAGTTTCCAAATGCCCAGAAATCCCATAGAGTAGCCACCAGTTCTTGTTGATGTCAGTGGGAATACTGGGTGGCAGCCAGCCTCCCCTTTGTTTTCATTGTACTGAGCAGATGGTGAGGCTCCTGGCTGACAGATCCTATCAGGCATTTGGGAAGAATTCAATGTTTTGGGGAAAAGAGTTGTTCTGGCCTTAGAATTTGCAAATTTCTTGTCAACAGGGCACTTTGATTTACCTAGTGCTCCTCTGGGCAGAGGTTATATGAAAGGGGATGTTATCATCATTTGCCATCAGTCCGCCAGTGAGATGTGAGGGGACCATAGGATGGAAGTGAATAAGGCCTTTGTACACGGATAATTTATGGCAGTCTTTTTGTATTTTTCTCTTAATTTAGACCACGTCATCGCACTCATAAAAAAAAGCAACAGAAGAAACGGGGCCCACTCTGCCCTTCCCGTGCAACACCACTAAAGTCTCCAGGGAGAAAGAATGGTAGGAGGCACTAGTTTCTGAGCTGGGATACCTGAGGTTCAAGTCCCTGCTCTTCCACTGATCATCCCTAAGTAACCTTGGGCAAATATATTAGCCTATCCAGACCTCCATTTCCCCCCTGTATCTGTTGAGGTTTACATCTGCACCCTTCCTGCAAAGGAATACTGTATAGGTAAAACTCTTTAAAACAGTTCGGCCACAACAGAGGTAGGAAAATTTCCCCATTATGCAGATGGGAAAGTGAACATCCAAAGAGACCAAACTAACCTTGAAACAAAACCAAAGTCAAAGGCAGTGTAAATGTTTGAAAGCCCTATCAATTTTAGCTGGCCATATTGCTCCAATACCAACCTGAGCTAAACTATAGATAACAGCTTTCAATTTGTTACTGGTGTGTTTTAATAACAAGTGCAGCACTGGATAGTGGCAACATGGTTTGGTGCCTTGGTGACTAGTTGACGCTTCTCCTATAAGAGATGGTAGACAAGTCCCAGAGAACACAGTTCCATATGCCAATGCTCTGGGATGTCCCAGCTGTTTCTTTCCCACCAGGGTGGTGTATCTTACCTTTTTCACCAAAAGAAGTAGGATTTAACAGATATTGGAAAAAAATGTCTTCAAAGAGGACAATTTTGCTCATGGTTTAGTTATCCTCTTTGTGCCTAGATGAGCATTTCAAGGCTACCTTCGCTGAGAGTAGTCACAATTTTGTCTGGCTGTGGTCACACAGTCTTAGTGGTCCATGGGAGATTGAAACCATAGTGTTTGTGTTTGTTCTCGTCTTGTAGGCTAGACAAGACAGCCTGGGATATCAGGGTTTTTTTTTTTGTACCTGGTGTTTAACTTCTAACACTTATGACGGCCTTAGTGACCTCATCCAGGCTGCAGCAGGCTAAGCAGCATGGAGCAGGAGTAGGGGTCACTTCACACAAAACTGGAGGCCACCAGGCTCCTTGTTTTGAGTGAAACCTGCACATAATACACTTGCACTTTGCTGTGAAGCCTAACCCACCACTCTGTCAGGGTACCATGCTCACAGTGAGCATGGGAAACTTGATTTATCTGCCTCCTATCCTGAGCTTGCTACTTCTGCACTTAATGCCTCAGGCATTTATTGTGCAGTATGTGGTTGCTCACCCTCTGTCACGTTACCTTTCCTGGGTGGTCACCATGAGCTGTGACATGCTACTCAGCTGCTCACAGCAGGTGAGGTCCCAGAGAAGGGAGACTGTGGAGATGGCTCCTGGCTGGACAGCACACTCTGGAGCCTCTGCTCTCAAAACACCCTATGGTGGGTGCTGAACAGCAATGAGAGCAGAGCATTCACTGTCCTCTGCGTTCCTCTGTTCTCACAGAGACTCGTGGAGCTGCAGTCCATGATCTCTAGCAGAGCTATGGGGTAGGAGCAGATAAAAGAGGCATTCCTAGTGTCATTTGCTCTATTACTGGGGTTGCTCACAAATGATTAATCCCTCTCTTCTCTGGTGGATATTTTACCAAGTCTCTTTGTCCCCCAATAATTTTCTGCTCTGGCTTTCGAGTCCAGAATAAGCTTCTTAGCCAGCCTTCCTCCTATATTAGCACTGAACACCTTACTAACTGTGATGAGCACAGCCTGCTCAAAATAACTTCTGTTGCTGGGTCCCAGTCACTCCTTGTGGAGAACTTCCCCCAAAATGTTTGATAGATGCTGGAGGGACAGCAAAAGAAACACCTTTGGGTTAGTCCAGACTCAGATTTGCTGTTTGACTAGGCCTGATATTAAAGCTTTTGCAACTGAAATAAACCTTAATAGTGTTTCACTCTGTTCTTCATCAACAGGAGGTTCAAGATGTAAGAGGCAAGCATTGTAAGCCGTCTACAAGATTTCTTACTGTAGCACCCAGAAAGCAGATAACCAGTATTAGGGAATGAACACATTTCACTGTTATCACGCAGCACAAAGCAACGCTTCATGCTTTTCCAAAGGGTGTTTTTTTGGTGGGTTGGTGACTTTTTTGCACAAATTGCCTTGCTTTCACAGTGCTAATTTTTATATAGTAAGATGTAACTATTCAAGAAAAATATGTTTCTGTACAGGTTGGTTTATTTCTTAGCACTGAGGGCAGATATGAGTCTAAACTAACCTTGTGTTATTATATAATACCTTATTTCCTTTGCTATGTAGAAGTCCTGCTTTATTTAACTTTATGTTGGTTCATGCAAGTCTCCTGGAGTTTTAAACCTAGAAGTACATGAACTGTACAGTGCAATGATGTTGTAGTGGAGGAATTCCTTGCTTTCAGAAGTCTTCAAGACCAAGAACATAGGAAGGCTAAGAAGCATCAGATATTGATAAATGTGGACAGCATCACAATGGGTGACATTTATAGGTATTTTGAGTGAGGAGTTAAACTGAAAGCTACATGACTAAAGCCCATCTCAGAAATCTTGGTCACATGAGGAGCTGGTTAATGCATATCTAGCATTGCGAAGTGCTTGTATTTGGTTTGTAATAGTTGTGCTTGTTAGGAGCCACAACATTGTTCTGATGTTACCTGGCATTTCCTATGTTTCTGTGGTTTTGATGACAAATTTTAGCACAAAAAGAAACGTTGTTAAAGGTCTAACCACATGATCATATTGCAAGATGTTTGGAGGTGCCATGCACCAGGTGTCTCTTCCAACCCATCAGCAGGAGTTGGCTTCAGCTTGCCTGGCTAGCGTCACATTGAAGGAGCCATGATGCATTCACAAGACCCTTCACAACGATGCAGCTACTGAATAAACTCATGTACCTGAGGGCAGTAACACCTTTAATTGCTCCAGAGACTTAGAAGAGGATGTCTGACCATATCTTTGGAGAAAAGAGATGCCAGGAGCAAGAGAGGGTCTATGCAGTTTGTGGAAGGAGTGGTGTTTCTTGAAGGTGGATGTGAAGGCCAACACTCAGTGTTTACCAGTGGTCGTGGCCCTGTTTGCTGGTGAGCATGATAGCCTTTGAAATTTTCATTGTAAAGTACTCATGGGGACAGGTCCCACTCGTGCCAATCCTCTATTGGCCAGAATTGTCTTTCTCCCAATTCCCGTCTGTACACACAATATTTTTGCTATACAGCGTACGGAAAGACACCTGCAGTACTGTGGTAATCCACTGGCATCCGGGGGGAAGCATGACTGTGCAGCACGATGCTTGCATTTGTGTGTGTCTGTACTGTAAATGAAAAATTGTTGTAAGATTGTATTCTTGTTAGAGCAGGTTACTTCAAAAGAAATTTTCCCTCTTTCCTGCAGCCTGTGTTGGGAACACTGAGAGGAGTGTTTCACTAAGCACTCCTTTTTTGCAGCAGGAACCTTTATTGCCAAAGAAGCACTATGGCTAGCCAGGGACTACCTTGTTTTCATGTGGATTCGGGTGAAAAATCATTTTCCTCTCTGTGAAATAGTGCTGTTACAGAGGGTGTTTCAGCTAGGACCACATCACCTCATTTCCTTTAAAGTAACTACTGCGCTTAAAAATGTAAATGTGTGATTTTGACATTCCTTCTATTGTTACAATTAGTGACCTGGTCCTTTAAATAGATTGTGTCTCTGTTTTGAGAAGTGTGGTGCCACTGCAATTGATGAAAATTGGAGTGTTGATTTAATGTGAGTAGGATCAGATCCTCTGCTTTAAGGGTAAAGACAGAAGGAACTCAGAATTCCTTCTATCTTCCCTGGACTGTACCGTATATATAGGGTCTGTCTCCTATTTCCACACAAGCACCTGCAATTGCTAGTGGACATGAGTGAAAAAGCCAAGAATTACTTTGGGGAAAGTGTTGAGGAATTTTGGCTCCAACAGACAAATCTCATCCATCTCACACTTCCCATCAAAGCACAGCTTGAGGTCTGATCAATTCCCAATGGAGTAAATGGAAAATTAAATAACCTTTGGGTTTTGATTCAACAGCATACTTTGCTAATGATGGTAGGGGCCAGGGAGATTTAGTTTCTAGGGCAAACACTGGCTTTCCAGGGAAAAGATGGAGTGCGTAAATGTGCCTGTACAGCCTTGCCAGTACCCTGCTCCAGTCCTTGTTACAGGGAGTGCATCTGGGATCAGCATCAGTGGGGAAAGGTCTTTGGGCACATGCTAACCTCCTATTACAGCCTGGGCAAGCAGACTACTTTGACAGAAGCATTGAGGTGGTGCAGTGCTGGAGCACCATGGTCAAACCCTGGGGGCCCAGCTCTAGAACGTTTTATCTGGGAAATGGAGGTACTGCAGGAAATTGGGTCACCTATCAACCTTCACTGCTGAGGACAAACTAGTGAAGTGTTGCAGGGGAAGACTGTGTTGAAGGAAGGGCATTTACTCCTGGGAGAAATGCAGGTAAGAAAGGGACTTCCTGCAAGGCTAGGGAATACTTACAGCAAGGTGATGATTGTTTGGGTGCCTTATGAGCTGTCTTCCTCTGGCATTTCTTGAGTCTCACACTGTGACCTGGGCCCTGACACTTGTGCTGGTGACAAGTCACTACTCATGTAGCTGAGACCACTCAGGGTGTGGGGCTGCTCTCGTGGGCCAACACCATGTCCTTCCCTTGCAGGGGCAAGGTTGAACAAAGTGTGAATGCAGGGGTGGCAGAGACCTGGCCAGGAGTAACTGGAAACTTAGGTGAGAACCCGATAAAAGCTTTATCTTGCTTTAGACCAGAATTCAACCTTGAGCTGGAAGCTTTGCTCTTCGCCTGACATTATTTACATGATGCATCGGGAAGAGTAGCCTTGCCCTTTGCACTACAGAAATCAATCACTCAGTTG
The DNA here is from genome assembly GCA_013399775.1 of Semnornis frantzii. Lineage (NCBI taxonomy): Eukaryota > Metazoa > Chordata > Aves > Piciformes > Ramphastidae > Semnornis > Semnornis frantzii. The sequence goes on from VWYK01101677.1 coordinate 29,195, forward strand.
CCCAAGGCTCCCTGTGCTATCCTGTGCATCACATACTGTTCAAGAGCACTTGATTTTCCTTTCTGCCTTTAACTGTTGACCAAAGACCGAATCAGAGAAAGGTAGGAGTGAGGTAGGAACCACATGTGGAGGGAAAAGAGGTAACTGAACTGGTGCTGGAAAAGCAGCTTCTGTAAATGAGAAATCATCATGTGTGGTATTTTCAAAGTGCAGCTGTCAAATTCTAAGGTTGGAGTATTATTATTTTTTTAAAGAATAGATGGTATTTATTGCTGTGCCAATTTTTTAATTTATACTAGCATTATACTTGTATGTATGAATATCTTATCTGAATTCTGTCTGAGGAAGGATGAAGGGTGACTTTCCAATGTGTTTTAGCTAAGGTGTTCGATCAAAGATAACTGTTCATTTTGCAATGAAGGCTACACATTCCATTGAAAATGCAGCTTCTGTAGAAGTTTTTGTTGCTGTTTTCCCTTTGTTAGCATCTAGAGGGTCATTCTTTTCTCTGGCAACTTATTTTGAGCGATGTATATCAAACAGGTTTCTGAGAACTCATCATGCAAAATCTGATTTTTTTACTCTTTGCTAACATCCCACCAAGACAAGCCTTGTCTGCAGGCATAAAACTCTGATTGGCCACAGAGAAGAAAACATATATCATGATGAATGAGCTGCATGAACCTCCCATCTTCCATTCTTTAAGAACTCAGTGTTGTCAGAATGTGGTAAAATACTGTACTTTATATTTTTATTAAACAAAAAGAAATATCTTCCCAAATAATGTGAAAAGGATTTTGAATTTGTATTCCTGTAAGGCAGCTTTTATGGAGGAGTTCCATTATGCTTTTGAAACTACTCCTTTGATAGAATATTTTGAAAATAGACACTTTGGTATTGTCGTAATTTCTCTCTTAAATATGTATGCATTTAAAATTTTCTTAATAAAAATGACTATCTAAATGAAAATGATTCTTGCTTCTAATTTGTTTTCCTCACATACAAACAGCTAAGAGCTTCAAATCAGAAAAAAAGCATTCAGATGTAGTTCATGTGTCCAGTTTCAAGGATGCTTTCATGGAGCGCCACAGGCTCAGATTCTGTGCGGGGAGCCTGAGGCAAAGTACTCACAGTTTGGTACAGAACAGCCACCTAGCAGATTGAAAGATACCATCTTCAAAAGGAAAGGCTTAACCACTTGCTCTCTAAAGAGAAACCCAAACTTTCTTCTCCCCTCCCCCCTCCCCCCCAACTTCTGAGGCGATAAGAGGTTGACTTTAGTGGAATCAAAAATCTTGAGCTGTATCTGCTCCAGCAGTGGATACCATCATCATCTGTACTGTGGAAGGGGCTGACATTTCTCTGAAGGGGATGAAGTGCTATGAACAACACTCTCCTTGGGGCTGGTTTTGTCAGGGCACAGCAATGTCAGTCTTCAGTTTGAAGGTGTGGAATGGTTTTAGAGGCCAAATGAATGGCCTGCTATACTGGAGTTATAGACCTATCTTGGATCCTGTTGTAGGGAATTTGCTCTTGGTTTCAGAGCCATGAGTTGAAAATGAGTATTCATCAGTGCCTTTCCTACTCCAAGTCCCCATAGCAGAGGGAAAGTGCTTCCTCAGGTCTCCCTGCTTTCTCCACAGCTGCCCTGCTCTAACGTGTCAGTCCTACTCCATTCATTTACCACACAGCACAGCTGAATCCCAGTAGCATGTGCAGCTCTGACTGGAGCAAAAGTTATGGATAATTTGGTATCTCATAACAGCAAAACAGTGTCTGAGCCTTCCTGAGTCTCTTATTCAATAAATATTTCTTGGCACAAGGCAAAACACATACAAAAAATGGAGAAAGAAAACTCAGATACTTGATGATCACTTTTCAAGTCCAGCAATGGGATGAAAGAGATGAAAAATTGACTAGGTAATTGTAAGTGCAGATGGTCAGTGAGAGAGTCCCAGGCCACTGGAAAGTGAATTGCAGGTAATTATCTGCAAAGTTACACATTAAGAAAAGGTCCAATGTTCTGTGCCTTTCATCAGGGCTTTCCTCTTAAATGTGAAAGTTTTTATTCTTACTTCTTCAGCAAAGCATTGTGGCAATGTGTCTGTGAACTGCCTAGGAATTAGAGGTGATCCCACCTTATTAGTACATCTGTCTCTCTTCATAGGCACCTTTCCAATATGAGCAAGCTGAAGGAAATCAGTTGCGTTCGTGGTCTCAGATATCCTGACGCTGATTATGGGCTGGATATATGAAACCCTGGTGTGGTATAGGTCAGGAAACAGAATGGGAAATGCCCCTGCTTCTTGGGACCACCTGAGGATGTTGCCACTGAGAATGTTGCCTAGGAGCTGCTGTGATGTCACATAACAAGTGTCAGTCCTAGCTTCTAGTGAGCATCTCCCTGTTTTATAAAGCTACTTGATCTTGTCATCCCAAGAGTCCCTTAGACAAAATGAATACGTAGCTTTGAAACGAACAAAGGTAAAGTAATAATAATAGTAAAAAAAAAAAAAAATCAACAACATCAACAAAAATAAAGTCTAGAAGCTGAAGCCAGAGAAATTCAAACTGAAACCAGATTTCTAAGTGTGGAACTGATTAGCCTCTGGAACATATTTCCCAAGATGGGGGTGGAGGGGAAAGCCCTGATCCTTCCTGTGTCTTCAGAGCGGGGCTGAACAGTGTTGTGGTGTTAGCCACATACAGCTTGCTGGATTCTCCAGGGACACAGTGAAGTTCTCTTGCCTCTGTTAACAATAGGGTCAGATGAGATGAGCTAACGATCCCTCTGGCCTCAGAAATCCATATGCAGAAAGTGCTGGTTCCAACAGAGCATTCCTCAGCCTGTCTGTGATTAATAATGCCAGTACATCATCAGCCATCCCAGCTCCGCTTGGACTGAGGCTGAGAATGGCTCCTGCTGTTACACAGGAGACAGATTTGGGGTAAAAGGCCTCTATTTCTGGTCACAAAGGTTGCCCTCCAGCCAGAGAGACAGAGGCATGGCAATGAGAGAAGGCTGCAGCATTGTTCCTGGACCATGAACTCTTGAGAGGCTGCCTGCTCACATAGGTCCCCTCTGGAAGGAGTGCTCACACTGGTGATTGCTGAATTTCTCCCTTTGTCTGTTCTTCCTCCTGACACTTATTTGCCCTTTATTCTCTTTCTGGCTTTTTGAGGACCTCCTTTTTCCTCTCAAACCAAATTCCACAGATGAAGTGAGGGAACTTGATGATTTAAAGCTGTTTGGCAGAGGCTGCCAGTCATCAGCACCTTCTTTGCTTCCTCATCCTTGTGGGTCCTCTGTGACTAAGGCCAACCATCCATTTCTAGTCTCTGGAAGAGATGACAGGACAACTCCTTTCTGTTCTTTGCAGACAGTGTATCACAGCAGGATCTAGGGTCCTTTCGGTGAGGAGCTGCCTGACTGCTGCTGTGTAGCTGCCAGGTTTACATACTTTTGGCTCATTCCTGTCTGTGAAGGTTGATCTGTCTTCCCCTGCCTGCTGCAGCACTATGCTTTGACACATCACCGTGTCCTCAGTTCACTTGTGTTTCAGTGCGTCCCTCTACAGCCAGCCATTACTCATCATAGCTACTGAGGTAAAACAGTCACCTGATATTTCTTCCTTCCCACTGCCACTAAACAAAGAGCTGAATCCTGACACATCGACATTTTGAGCTGGCAGAACCAAGAAGGTGATTTAGGATTTCAGCAAACCCAAGCTACACCACCATGGCTTGAATGGAGGGAGGACTCTAACACAGTCTGATGAGAGGTAGAAGAACACAACCTAAGGACAGCAGGACAGAGGTTTTAAATACTTCTGTAGTTGACTGAAACCTCTAAAATCTGTTCAATTCTTCCACCCCAAAGATCTACAATCAGTTCCAGCTGCCTAGCATGCCATGTGATTTATTGCAGTGCCTGGAAGAAGATTTTGGCTGCGGTGAAACACGTTTGTACGTTGCCTGCAAAAACAGCAAATCTGAAGAAAGGATTTTCTGGATGTGGTTCAGAGTGTGTAACAAAACCCAGATTGCCAAGCCCTTCCATACACAGTACCACAGCAATACATAAAATCAGTTGAAGTTTAATATCTAGCACACACTCTTTGCCTCTGAGCACCAGAGAAATAATTAAAATACTCCAGACTGCACTGTACAGTTCCTACACAAAAGGAGAACTACTTACGTGAGCAAACGCCAAGCCCTGTTGCACAGCCTGGACCATGTTTTCTAAATGGGAGTCTTCCCACAGGGCAGAGTGCTATTAAAAAAATAATTGTGAAAAGAGAGAAAAAAATATTTTCTTTTTGAAATATAAATACTACGAATGCAAACAGGAATCCAAACCCTGTATACCAGATCTACAGCCACAAAAGCAGCTGGATGACTACCATCAAGCTATGTGTTCATGTTCAAAATTTAGATCCTTGTAGTAACTTTCAGTGCTTTCTTCAGCCTGGTTGTTTCAGTGTTTCTTTTGCCTGCATTATTTCCTGCTAAACAATCTATGTCAGCCCTGTTCCTGAGGGATTGGTACCTCTCTGTTCCCCTCAAGATCTCCAGAGCAGACATCTGGTCTTACCAGGAAAGGGAGGAGATTCCAGAGGTATTTCCAGAATGTATATATTGCAAAAGCCTGCATTCCCATACACTTGCACCCAGCCTCCCAGTCTGATTTTCTCTTTGTCCACCATTACTATAACTGGGACAAAGACCCACTGTGCAGGAGTTGCACAAACACAGAATGATAAAGACAATCCCTACCTGATAGGTTTCATGGTCGAAGATCTGCTATGCTGGGTACATATACTTTTCAAGCAAAGCAAGTCTCTTTCTCTTCACTGAGTGTTGGAGAGGCAGCACACCAGACACAGGGTGTCAAGCAAGTAAGAGTACAGATAATCTAATTTCTTATCACATCTTTCACCCTATGCAAGTTTTGACTAATAGGAAGTATTTAGGTTCCTTAGAGGAGTGGAGTAATGTAAAGAGATAATGGCAACGTGACAAGGAGAAGCAAGGCTTCCTGGTCACAAAAGAGAAAGCCTGGAGACAGATGCTCTGTGGATAGGAGAGCAACAAGTCTGAGATGCGCAGCTTGCTCTGCACAGTTCCCAGGTGGTTTGCGCCCATGCGAGTCTTAGCAGTGCTCACCCTGTGGATCACTGCTTTGGGCACCCAGCCTTCCTGGCTCCTCCTTCCTCTCCCTTCCTTTCCCCTCCCTCCTTCCTCACTTTTAACTACTTTAAGATTTCTCTTCCTGCTGCCATATTATTGTTGCTGACTTTGGACATTCTTTACTGCCTTTCATCACACTTCCTAGTGCTCACACATTTTGTGTTGGTTTGGCCAGCTCTGCCTTTTGTCTGTGCAAAAGTAAAAGCTTTATCTGTTGCCCAGAGACTATGGTGACTTCAGGGCTTTTCCAGTGCCAGCACCTAATTGCAAACAAATGGAATTCCCCAGCTACATCCCCAGCAATACTGTATCTTGGGTGGGAAGGCCTAATTCTGTGCTCTTTGTGCTGCAGGGCTGGTGAAATCCCCCTGATTTACAGCAGTGTATCTCAGGGTGCCATCTGGCCTTCAGTGATCTAGCTGCCTAAGAGAAGGCATAAAAGCCTTGTGACATGAATATCCCAAATGTCTGTTTTCCCCTAATGAAGAAAGGGTTGTGGATTGCAGTGAGTAGTCTGGACACTTTCTGATTCAGAAAGTCCTCCCATAGCACAGAAGCAAATGGCACAGCATTTCCACTCAATTTCTGTCTCCCTTTGAAGCACAAAAAGGAATCACTGCTCCATGACAAGGGCTGCCAGAGAGGTCCATGTGAAGCCAGGCTTCAGGCTGGAAGTGTGTTGGCTTGCATGTTATACACAGATACTCCTCTGCCCAGCATCTAGAGATCCTTGACAGTTAGATTTTCACACAGGAGAAAGATGGAAGCATTCCCAATACTCTGACATCTGTTTTTGTTCCAAAGTGGGACAGAAGAAGTCTGTGTATCATGTTTTCTAATGGAATGGACACTTTGGAAAAGTTTCATTCAGGAAATGACAAAAGAATTTGTATTTCTTAGATTGACAGAGTTGGATCTGCCTACACGTCATACTGACACATAGGAGTTACAGTTCCAGCAATCCACCCTATCCTGGGTTTCCCAGGGCAGGCTATAGCTTTTATGCTGCACTGCTCTTATAGTCTATCTATGAGTTATTGGAACATATCAGCAACAGGGGTTTGTAATTTCTCCAAAGCACCTAACTCATAAAAGATGCTGAGAGCATGAAGAAGAGCCTAGGAGCTTGGACAGACACTGGGTAAGTTGATTTAATCAGGAATCTTTCTGTTACGATTTTTACCGCCAGCAGACTGTACAAAAATTGCTTCAAACTTCCCCTGAAAAAAATCTTAATTTTCCTGACAACTATTTTTAATTACAGAAATACTCCAACAGAAAATTCTCAAACACCTCTATATTTTCTGACAAATTATCACTTAACTGCTATTTATTATTTTATTTACCAGTGCTCATTTTATTTGTTTGCTCTGGGGAATCATTCTCAGATATTGATTGTCAGGCTTTCACTCCTCTGTTGCTCTCAAGTGCTTCCTTCCCATTGGAGAGCTTCCCAAACTTCATGTGAAGTGCACAGTTCATATGATGAAATCAGTCAAACCATTTCTGCACCATGGTACCTGCGTGTGATTTTTTTGGGGGGGTCAGCACATACTTGTCCCAAACAGCAATCCCCCCATTCCATGTGAGGGCATATACCAGAAGGAGAGGAGTGAGAATTGTTCTTGCCTGGTCTCTAGCAAATGCATCTGAATTTAAAAAAAAAAAAAAAAAAAAAAAGTTTTCCAATTGTTTTTATTGGAATCCAAACATTCAGTGGGAACACAGCCATGCTGGTTAAACTTTAATGGGAAAACCCACATGCTCTGAGGTGACTTCTTATTCTCTATCGATTCTGCTCAATTGTTTCATTTTCATAATATTGATAAGGTGAAATATCTTGTTTTGACTTCACTATTTCAAATATGATCTAATAATATAAAGTAGCAGAACAACAGCAAAAGTAGATGTTTTTATATTTTAAAAATTAAATATATTCCCAAATCAAATAATTTCTGTGGAAATAGTCTTCCTGCTAGAAGTTATGATATTCTAACTTCCCCTGAGCCAATTAGTAATGGAAACAAGTGGCAAACCATCAGCAGTTTCAGGAAAAAGAGGTTGTGTGGTTTTGGGGTGTTTTTGGTTTTTTTTTTAACCACTTCTAACAGCCACTCATGATCATGGTTTGGGACAAAGGAACTCAGGAGGAACAGAAGACCAGTTTTTCCATCCAGTCATACTGAAGCACTGAGGGTGAGTCCCTACAGTGCTGCTAGGATCTGTCCTCAACAGCAGGGAGGGAGCCTTAATGGTTCAAAGGCAAAGGTCTGAGGATGCCCAGCAATGATGCTTTTGCAACATCTGTGCCTGAAAACCACGAAGAGCAATATGTATAGCAGTCAACCTGGATGAGTCTTGCATTTACATTTCCCTTTGGGGGCTGTCTG